>JABCJY010000322.1:0-48902 GCA_013184415.1 Fusarium concolor | reverse complement strand
CCTCTACCTCATTTGGGTTGTTGCGCAAAAAGCATAACTCTCGCTCACATCCTTCCGGAACGAACCCCCTTTCTCTCGCTCCTCAAGAGACGCACCTGTCCGCCCTCCGTTCATTCATCTATAATACAATAGTTACCAATACGTCTGCGACATCATCTCTCGCTCGTGTTGCCTATTCCAACGTTCCGGTGTCGACGTCTCTCGCCAAACTCAACCACCACCCACTCACTCACCACCACTCCTTTGCCTCTCCGAAACACGCTCCAATTATATTGGTGTCGCTCGCATCTTGAATACCATTCGGCTCTCTGTTCTCTGTCGCTTCAATCTTTTAGCCAATCCGCACTCACACTCGCTCAATACCCTTTGTACTCTCTGTCGCACCACGACTAGTCTTCCCTGTAAGTCAAAATCGCTTACCAAAATCACTTCAAATCCTCGCGCTGGTGTCTGTCTTGGTCTTCCTCAGGGTTGCCGAGAAACACTTTGCTTTTTCCCATTCCATTTACTCTATATATACTTTGGAGTACCCTTCCACTTTTCATATATTCACAATTCCTCCACCTACACGGCATGACTGACTAGCATCTCAGCAACAACTCATTCTTTTACAAGTTCTCTCAACAACAGACAACACCATGATTGAAGGATCATCAATCCCCTCTAACATGGGCCGAGGAGCCTACGACACAACCGGTGTTCCCAAGCCCCCACCCCGCCCCAGACCTTCATAAGAGGCCCTCTCGCTTGGATTGTTGGATAAACTTTACACGTCTTCCAACCTAATGCGACTGACGACCACGCCAAAGCCGGGCCACGCTGGCGGTTAGGCCTGTCCGGCGACGACATGATACTGCGTCCCTTCCAGACGCGCACTTCTCCCTCTTCCGCCTGTCTTCTCTTCGACTCAAAGCGATTTTAACTATTACGACACCATTTAATCAGTTTCAACAGTCTAGGAGCCAAATTACTCCTGGCTTTAATGCGTTCCGGATATACTTTTAATACACATTCCTGTCGAAAACCATATACACAACGGCTCGGAGCCATCCCTTGCTTCCCAGCAGCAAGAGGAAATTTCAAGGGAAGGTCTTTTTTCTTGGGAACGATTGCACTCATTGATTTGAATGAGTGCCGATTTTCTTTTTTCATATTTTATTCGTGGCGACGCGAAATCTGTTTTATCATATTGGGCTCAACAACGCGGCGTTTGAACATAGACGGGAACCAAAAAAAACGGGATTTGCTTTTTCTTTCTTTCTTGTTTTCGGGTTTCATCTTCACCACAGCGTTCGTCTTTGTCGGCTCCCGTCTCGAGTCGTTTTTCGGTCTCCACAAGCTCTCGACAACCAATCTGGAATCTCAGCAGCACTCACGTCAAGGGCGTTCTGAGTCGGAATGCAGATCTGACTGGGATGGGAATGTCTCAGATCACCTCCACAGCGCAGCACGACAGGGGTTGATGAGCATACTTGAATTGGAATTGGATGACCGAAACGAAAAGGAGAGCCTGACGACTGAGCCAAGAAGAGCGAATGCCACGAGGACATATTTTGGAGTTTATTTCATGCGAGGGATTCGGAATGGGATCACAAAAAACTGGGACCGGATGGGGAAAAATGTTGATTTTCGGCAATGCATGCATATAGACTCGGGGGATTTGTTTACTTTTTGCTTTTATTTTTCTCGTTCACTCTTGGGTACCCCCTTGCTTGCACAGTTTTCCCTCTGGCCAGCTCCTCTCGTTTTTTTTTTCTTTCTCTTTTTCTTCTACTTTATTATTGGATCTGGGATAGCTGTTTGGTCTGGGCTCCCTCACGGGAGGGCCATCAGCAATGGGATATGTTGTGGTATTCCCATGTACTATTTCTGTATTGGTGTACAAGACAAAACTATTGGATGAGGATTGAAAGGGGGGAAGAAAGGAAAGCGATACGATGCTCTGGCCGTGTGTGTTGAGAGCACTTGGGCTGGACTCAGGATTGATAGAAGATACCCCCTACTACGCGCTTCCCCCCTTCAAACCTCTAGACTGTATAGTATTTATAAGACGGAAGACATTTAGCTACACAGCGTAAGGAAGCTACGAGAAGAAATACAAATAATGGATTATTCAATAACTTTCAATGGCTGGCTACCAATGAATGATATCTGTGAGACTAATGGTATGTATGGCAAGAAATCTATTTTGGGTATTGAATAGTCTATCCATCTCTATCGTATACTCGCTGTGTTTGCCTGGTTTGGGAACGTCGAGGCGAGATGGAAACGGAAATCACTTGGTTGAGAGGATTGTTTGCTATGCTTGGAGCCGTAGTTTGTGTGACGAGCGGGTGATGACGAACTGGGGAGAAGAACCCGAGGACTTGGGGGGGACGTTTGTTTGCTCGTAACCTACGTACGTACATACACACGAGGACAGGGACAGGCAGGACAGGCAGACTCCAGAGTCAGAGTCAAAGTGACAGTGGCAGTGACAGTACAATACCTTGCTTAGTACAAAAGATTGGTTGGGGTGACGCGCGTGTATACAGAGAGGACTTGGGGTTGGGCTGGAATGTAACGCAAATGTTTAGGTACGTTTTAGAATGACGCCTGGGCTAGTGAATGAATGGCTGGCCATAGAATCAATCGGACACGAGAGCTAGAGAGAGTAGTCACTGTAGAGTTGTATTTTGGATGTTAATTAAAGTGTAATGAATGACATTTCAAATGCTACCAGGTTGATGCCTCGTTGTTGGGTTAATAGTCTGCAATTTAGTATAAACGCGCTCGTGCGAGATTATGACAACAAGGGGCCCCATAGCGAGTCAGTCTGTTGCCTAAAGCATATGAAATTTACTTGCCTACCACCCAAAAATACTTTGCGCGTCGAAACAAGGTCCGACCTTGAATTTAGCGCTTGGGCAGTGGTTAATAGTAGCTTGTTAATTGACTTTCAGGGGCCGACTTGATACGCAATGATTCAGCGATGATGACGATGGGAGGCGCGGAAGGTTGCTTCCGGCGCTTGAAAAGTTAAAGCACGAGTAACAGAAAGTAAGAGGAATACTATAACGATAAATACTGTCGTCATAATCAGGGGAACAAGAGTTGTTGGATGGCGGCTAAGTTTGGATATATTGACCCATTGACCCATGTGTCCGGGGCGCTTGAAATGCTGTCATTTCATACGGAGAGAGGCCATATGCTTGTGGCCAGGCCTCGGTTTCACTCAGCCAGCTCAGGTGACATATATCTGTTGTTGATTGGACAGAGACTTGTGATGGAGACACGAAAACGAATACATAAACAGCAAATCTTACAAGAGGTAAGGTAGAGAAGATAGCACGAGATGACAGATAACACGAAATCAGGATGTGGGCTAATTGAGGCTGATTAACATGCCACTATTCTCAGTACAAAAATCATAAGATTCTTGTCAGACTTGCTCGTGCTCGGTGACAGAAGCAGAAAATTACCAGCCGAGGCTCACCTCAGGCAAGAAAGGGCCCGTCTCACAGTCAATTCATGTCTCAGCAACTAATTGAAAAAACACGTCGCTGGCCGGGGTAAAGATACGAGTCGCAAAAGGCAACAAAAGAAGTAACTACTGAGAACAGACTCTATTGGATCGACAGTTTGTGGGACCAGTTCAATCAGTTGGTTGCGACAATAGAAAAGTTTGCATCTGAACACAAATAGAGTAACAGATCAGATCTCACGAGAGAGAACAAGCAGGTATTATACTACTGAGCCAAAAGAAGCAACGACAAAAGAGACAACAAAGCCAGCAGCCAGAGGTGGCGATAGACAAACAAAATACTTACAGCCAACAAGACAAGAGACAATAGAGCTATTTACGGTACCTTGCATAAATTGGATGCATGAGGCGTCAATTGCGCAAAGAGACAAGTGATTAATGTGTGTGTTGTTTCCAGAAACAGAGAGAACAAGAGAAAAGAAAAAAGTTGAGACAAGAAAAGCAATATTCTGGAGCGACACCAGAAGCAAAGAGAAGACGAGAAAAGACGTTATTTCCTTTTTTCTTTCTTTCTTTAGTTCCCAGCCAACACTCACTAACAACCACTGTAAAAACTTAAGGCCATGACCCCTGAAAAGAAATCGGCTAATGCAAGATGACATTGACAGCTTCCTTCCTGCTTGGGCCCGGCTGGGCTGGGGTACTGCATGCCTCTTTCCCTTCTTTCGCGTCGCTCATCCCAAATCCGCAGCATGTACCGGTACGTACCGCAGTGTACATGAATCTTTACTGCCTGGTCATGGTGAAACCGGGCTAATGCAGCCTGACTCCCGGGACCGAAGCGTTGGGAATCGGGGGATGAGCGTCCTAGTGGGGAAGGTTCTTCAGGCAAGCAAGGCAGGTGAAGCAAGGAGGGCGTGAAATATACCCTGATATCTCGATACGAGAAGAAGAAAAAAGGAAGGAAGAAAGGAAGCAAGTGTTAGATAATTAATCAAAGAGGCGAGACGGGAATCTTGCATGGACATGGAATATTGACATGGATAGAGACAAGGGCCGACAAGGGCGTGCCCCTAATGTATACAGTATAGTATCCGTTCGGATGATGGTATCAATCAAGTGGATAGCATCAAAGCGTCTTCTAGACTCTGATCAAAGGCAAGGCTGCACTTTACGGAGTATTATTCAACGTCCAAGGTCCAGGGCTACGGCAAGGAGAAAAAAAAAAAAAAAACAGCAGAAAAGGGAAAGGCAAAAAAAAGAAAGAAAAGAGGCTAGGGATGCAATACGGCACAAGTTCATACTAACTTAGCCAAAGGCGAGATTAGGTTGTGATCGAGATGCTGTTGTCCCAAAACTATTACCCGGCATATGCTTCCGCAAGAACCGCATTGGGTACTAAGATACCACTATACAACTTAAGTTTCAATAGTGTAAACGGGTAAACATGATGCAAGTTACCTACCTATATATGCATATGTTATAGACAAATCAGCGTGGTGTTACAGAAGAGTATCACCCTGACGGGATAACGTCCCGATATGCCTCTACCAAACCGGCTCTGCAACAAAGCAACCGTTCCAACGAGACTGAAAAAGTTTTCTCTTGCCGAACCCAGCAACTTGGCACCAGGCTGCAAGGGAGCAGCACTAACCATCAACACCATCTCCATCCGGGGAGCTGAACGAAGCTTCCTAGTACTGCGTGTTATCTGTTCTACCGAAGGGGCTCGAGCTAGGCGAAAGAACATAGAGAAAACTTCTTTTCTGTTTCTATGGAGTTCGATTCGAACCGAGGCTACGGTATCCCCAGAAGTGGATTGAGGGCAAAGTTGACAGATCTTCATCTCGGCATTGTTTTTTTTTTCCCTCTCACGTTACAAACATATCCATGTTGAAGTCATCCATGTTGTAACTCGGGCGTTTATTTCAGCCTGTTTTCGCATCCTTGCCCTGTTCGTTTACCGTTCGCCTAGGAACAAAGCTCATATTTTCAGGACATGGCATAGACATGGTCATGTGTTCCTCGGAATGAGATACCCCTGCTTGCCGTCCCAGCCACCCGGGACTTGTTGATCGATGTACATTCAGTACAGTACCGAGCCGCTCTGTCGGTGTTGGTTGCCTTTGATCGTTTGAGGCTTGCAACGGATGGATAATCAATCTCTCTTACACGCACGGGAGCTGGGGATGTGATTCCCCATCATCGGCGACTGCCGTAGACTGATATCGCTTGAGCCTCAGGTGGATGAGGTGAGGTCTCGCATGCTAAACCGCAAAGGTTGACCGGTGGGCATCTTAATACACTTGTCTCACACGTGTCAGGCAAGGCTGGCTGCGCTTTGAACAGAATCTGATTAGATATCGGATGTTTGTTTGTTATGAAGCATGTGACTTGTGCCAATACTTGGAAATTTGAAGAGACCCTGGCATTGAGGCTGGTGAAGGTACTAGGTTGTGCTTTCATCATTCACTTATGCAAATATCGGATACTATTATGAATATTAAAATGAAAGCTAAAATATTTGGCGACTTACATATAGATGGAAAATGGGGCCGTAGAACTGCCGTTCGACGTGTATTATCTAGACATTGATGTCTATGAGTTGTAATGCTGGTAGTAGCACTTAAACCATCAGAATATAGAAGAACTTGTAGTGAATCAACCCACGATAAGTCTCTAGTAATTTTTGGAACGTCAAATAAGACACTACCGAGCTGTATCTTACTTACACACACTAGCTCTAAATTTATATGAGTCTATAGTATCTATCTTGGCGCATGTCTAAGTAGTATCGCAATCTATGCCAACTACAACTCGGGATAAACATCACTATATCCGTTAGCCACGACCCAATATTTCAAGAAATAACTCACATTCTCCTCTGAAGAGGCATCTCCCTTCGAACTTTCTCCAAACGCTCAAGGTCAATATCAACAAACCCAATCTCACCCTCAGCACCGTCCTCGGCAGTCCCCTCAGGCTGTCCCTCTTTCACACCCTTAAGCTTCAGCACAACATTCCCCCAAGGGTCAGCAACTATACTCTGTCCCCAACTGGCTCGCTTTTCATTATGTCTTCCAACTTGTGCTGATGCAATAACGTAGCTCTGCGTTTCAATGGCTCTCGCTCTGAGAAGAGTCTCCCAATGTGCTACACCCGTTCGGAGCGTGAAAGCACTCGGATATGTCAATATTTGCGCTGGTTTACTCTTCCATGCGCTGCGAGGTCCTGGCTGTGCAAGTGCCAAGCCTGCTTCGGGGAATCGTAGATCGAAACAGATGAGACTCCCAATGCGACCTACAGGTGAGTCAAAAGGTGCTGTGAGGCTTTTCCCAGGCTGAACTGTAGCACTCTCCTTGAGATTTCCATAGTCGAACACATGAAGCTTGTCATATGTTGCTGCATCATCGATGTCGCCATTGGCCTTGATATATAACGCGCGATTAAGAATCCTTTTCGACTGCTCCTGTCCGACTTCATCACGGTGATGAATCCCCACGTGAATAGCAACATTGTGCTCACGAGCCGCTTCCTGCAGACCCTTTACAAAAGGAGACGTCGACTGTGGCTCTGCAAGTTGTATGGATGCTTGACCATCCGGAGCAATGTAGTCAGAAGCCTCAGGGAGGAATAGCACCTATTTGCGCGTAAGTATACCGTGTGAGCAAGAATCAAAGCCTCTTAAGGGAAAGTATCGCCGCTTTGGGTATACAATGAGACATCCATATGCAGGCAAAGGATGTGCAGTAAAGAGGTCTCAGTCTCACAGCCTGAGCCCTTGACCATGTCTTACTGGTTCCACGAACCGACTGATCCCTTTGAATCCAGACCATGTGTCTCCTTATGACAATTGACAGGTCAAGTCCTCTATGCATCTCGATCGAGGGATATAGAGATTCCTCAAGGCCAAACACTTGTCTATGCTCAACATACCCAATGAGACGCTACAGTACTTACTTTCGCATGACCCCGCGCTGCACTCGCCACCAACTTGACACATTGTTCCAGATTGCCCTTGATCGATGCCGTTGAGCAGATCTGGCCGATTGCCTAGACACATACCGTTAGATATGGCTATCTCATGCCAGTCCGAAGCAAGGGACTCATAGTGTAAGTGTTAGGAACCAACCGCAATTGTCATGATAATGACACTCAGATCACCAAGAACACGAATCTTCCCGAACGGGTATGAGATCTAGCTATGGATGTCCAATTAGTCTCTCACTCTCCCTTGAATGGCCGAATGTGGAGGTAGATACGTGGAGAAGAGAGGGTGTGTGGTCTTGAACCCAACAGGCGATGTCTTTGTCTCTGTTCTTTGTGACAAGTCGACCTCGGCCTGTTCTCGTAATCAATTTAACTTGACAGACAAAAAGATCTCACTCTTTCAACTGCTGCTGAGGAAGGGAGGGGAAACCATGATGCAGCCATACTTGAAGTCCCACTTTTCTAAGCACGCAAGAGGAAGCATTTGTCATTCATTCTCATGTCACAAAGAACAACTTCTTCTCCCTTCATTCACGATAGGAATGTTTTCGTCGCAAACACTAACAAACTCTCATCACAAGGCCAAGTTGAAGTCTACTTCAAGCCCAAATCAAGTTCATAGGGGTCTATTCTTTCATCTCTCCCTAGACTTCTCTCCTTTGCTTCCCTTTTCAAACTATAGCCCTTTCTATGCCTCAGCTCTCTCTCAGCTTCAGCAAGTTGGGCCAAATTGGCCTTTGTAGACAAAGGCCTAAGAAATACATGGCGCACCCATCTTTCTCATCTGATGGGTGTGCGCCTAAGCAATTGTTGAATCCCCTCAGATTTGAAAAAAAAAATAAAAGAATCATCATCCTTATCCTCGTCCTTCATGCTATGAATCCCCTCCTTGATCTTGTTTCCTGCAGTACAGGCAGTGCAGTGCATGCCCATAAACCAACTGCCTTTCCCTAAGTCATGCCTTTAATAAAAAAACATAAAACGCCGTGCTAAGTAATATCAACAAAGCCATGATGCACGCTGCGCAGGGTATCTTCCGCTAGCTGTCCTCCTAGCCCTGGCCGAGTGTCATTGTCTCCCCTTCTGCTTCCATTACTTCACCATATTTTAGTAGCTTTAGTATTGCTGTTATTTGGGGTTTGATGCGTCCAGATACAGGTACGCTCGTTGAAGTGCCTTGGGTTCTCGTCCATCCCTTTCTAGTGCTGCAGCCCAATCGCGCAGTTGGATGTTTCGCCCCTTTTCTTTGTCTTCTCTCCATGTGCCCAGTCGGTTGCGTCCTTCGGTGGTCATCGCCATGTTGGCTGGCGCCGGCGTCGCTCCCAATCCTCCGGGCCCTCTTCCAGCACCTGGGGCGTTTCTGGTCGGGGTGCTGGCTCCACTACCTCCACGTGCAAGATTCATCCAGTCGTACGTCTTGCCCGTCTTCTTTTTGCCGAAAAGGCCGCCTTTACCTCCAAAACCAGCAAAGATACTGCTAGTGGTGTTTTGGCTCTGATGACTGTCAATCTCAGCCGCCTTCATTTGCTGGTTCTTCTTCATCTCCTTCTTAGTCATAGCTTTGGGAGCTTCCGGGGCTGCAGCACCAGGAGTACCGGGTGCGACACTACCCGCACGCGATGTCGTGGTTCCTGAGTCCGGTATCCCGTCTTTACGCTTTTGACGTTTGCGAAGTCGTGCTTCCTCCCAATCACGCTCCTGTCTCGCGAGGTCTCGCATCGTAGTTGTCATGTATGATGACACCTTTGGCAATTTGATCGGAGGTGTGCCGTTTGTCAACGCAGCTGCATCGCTAGAGCCTGTAGAGTGTGAGTATAAACTGAATACATACTTCCGGTTCTACTTACGCTTTAATGGATTCGTGCTATCCCCGTTTGCACTATCCGCGGGGGTTTCATCGACACCATTGACTACATCGGCCGGCTTCTCAATGGGTTCCAGCGGCTCCGCATTCATAGGAGCCGCTGCTGGTAGCCATTCCTCAGGTATATCGCCGTGAGATGTCTTTTGTCGGTTCGACGCTACCACATGCGCATCTTCAACCAATTCTCGAAGCCGCTGCTTCGTGGCAATAGACATCAATGCCAATTGGTCGACCAGAAAGGCATCATGTGGAATGTAGGAGCCTGTTGTATTAACCATGGTCGAATCTGGACCTGGCGTCACTTTGACGGTCACCTTTGGCGCGGGAAACTGTTCCGGAAGTCTCATCTTTCCCATCGTTTGACTGTTGTTCTTCAGATCCAGATTCAGCGCCAGGTGATGTTCCCTTGCGATTTTTTCCGCGCGTCGATGCAGCAAGGCGACAAGCAGGAACGGATCACTTATTTCTTGTGTTCGCTGAAGTGCAAGCCGCATTGACGACTCTGACCAAGCCCTCTCTGCTTGCTGTGCAGCAAACTGGTCCTGCTGCTGATCTTGAACGGATTGAGCAGGTTGGTTTGCTGGTCCTGCACCGTAAAAGCTCGACTTGGGTCCTGGCTGCTGATGGGCGAAACCCGTGCGTGCTTCCTCGAAACCGGTGGCGTAAAGGTCGTTCATATACTGCTCCTCAGCCCGGAGATCGATACCGGTACCAGCGAGCGAATCTGTCACATCGTATTCGTAGTCCTTGGTCGGTCGCTCCGCTGGCCTCTGTGGAGGTCCCATCACCACAGGACCAGGACCAGGAGTGGGTACAGGTATAGGCGTCATTGTTGCGTTGGTATACTGAGGCATAGGTGGCTGTTGCTGAGCCTGCTGGATAGGAGGTGTTGAGTTCGGTCGCACGTCTGGAAGATTAAGGCCAGGCGTCGTGTGGCCATTTGTGTAAGGTGTAGCATATGGCTGCGGCAGAGCAGGGCTTTGCGCGAACGCAGGCGATCCTGTAGCAGCAGGCGGCGTGGCGGCGGCGGCGCCTGGACTCGCAGCGTATGGAGATGTAGCGTATGGCGACTCGGGCTGCGAAGAGGGACCGTCGGTTCGAACTCGTTTTTGCGGCGGGAGGGCAAAGCTTGACTGCGACGCGGCAGGCGAAGGTGAATGCTGCGGCGGAGAGAAGGCGCGAGGCGGCACCTGCACCTGCGTTTGAGGCTGAGGTTGAGCCATGGTGAATGTGCACGCCCGTGATTGTGTTATCGATCGAAAGGTGAGCAAAGGTTGGAGAGGTAGAAAAGTAAGTAAGTGAATGCGTGAGTTGAGTGTGTTAGCTCAGCAGGCAGGTGAGCCTGTCAAATCAATCGCGACGCCTCCCATCCGACGCGCTTTAATCTCGGCGGGACAGTCGGAAAGCTGTAAAAACGTTCGGTAGGTGAGAAATTCGCTATTAAAAGGCGCTGAAACTCCGCTTCGAGATGGAGGCGCTGGTTATCGTCGCTGGGCGAAGATGTTAATTCGCTGGGGGTTGGCTATGAAGGAGGGAGTTTCGCCTGTAAAACGGAGGTCGCGTAGTTTTAACGTCACGTGCGCAGAGCCTCTTCTCTCCTCCCGTAAAAAACGTACGTAGCCACCTCGAGCTTCAACAATCGCCGGCTTTTATCCGTTCTTTGTTCAAGGCAGCACGCGTCTACCTTTGTGCCCGCGCTGCCCGCCTATTTCCTTCATTGATTCATTGATTGATACAGTGCTTTGGTCATCTTTCTAATCATCCCTGCAACTACCCATTGCTATCACAAGTTGTGAATTACGACTTTATTTGAGAGCCTGAAGCTCAGGGCTGTTTTTACTGACTTTGCAGAACCTCCCACGTCGAATGTGAGCTGGACCATCGCTCGGCGCATTTCCAACAATGGCATCCAAGCGAAAAGCTTCCGCTATGAACGCGGCTGCGGCGGAAGAACCAGTAGATCCATCGGATGAGCTTATGTTTCTTTGTCTAGGAGGAGGAAACGAGGTCGGCAGGTCATGTCACATTATTCAATACAAAGGAAAGACGGTCATGGTAAGAAGAGGACGTTAGTCTATCAATTGCTGGTCTGATCTAATACCCATTGTCAGCTCGACGCCGGTCAACATCCCGCTTACGATGGTCTTGCTGCTCTGCCATTCTACGACGATTTCGATCTCAGCACTGTCGACGTGCTCCTCATCAGCCAGTAAGCGACTCCTTCTTCCCACTCCTGCGACGATGTACATAGGCTGGACAGGGCGAGGGGCGACCTATTGTCTTGATGTTGTGTGATGTGATGGAACAGGCGGTACAGATGGCGTTGCGCCGTACTGTCACGGCCAGTATCGTGTTCGAGTGATGTCGATTTCCACGACTTTACTTCTTTGTATGCCAGATCAATACAATACAGTCTTTACCCGTTTTCCTTACGATACGCCCTGCTGTTCGTCCTTGTGATACCGTCCTGTCCCTGAATCGCCAGTCGCCAACCTTATTTATACCTAGCTAGCCAGATGCCATCTCAGGATCTCAGCTAATCCGCCATAGTTTTCATATCGACCACGCGGCATCATTGCCATATGTTCTCGCAAAGACCAACTTCAGGGGCCGTGTCTTCATGACACATCCAACCAAGGCCATTTACAAGTGGCTTATCCAAGACAGTGTTCGAGTGGGCAATACTTCATCAAATCCTACGACACAGCCAGTTTATACTGAGCAAGACCATCTTAACACGTTCCCTCAAATAGAGGCTATCGACTACCACACAACACATACCATCTCGTCCATCAGAATCACCCCTTACCCTGCCGGTCATGTTCTTGGTGCTGCCATGTTTCTCATTGAGATTGCTGGTCTCAACATCTTCTTCACGGGTGACTACTCTCGCGAGCAAGATCGGCATTTGGTCTCAGCGGAAGTCCCCAAGGGCGTCAAGATCGATGTCCTCATTACTGAGTCCACCTATGGTATCGCTTCTCATGTTCCCCGTCTTGAAAGAGAACAGGCCCTTATGAAGTCCATCACAAGCATTCTTAACCGAGGCGGTCGTGTACTCATGCCAGTCTTTGCCCTCGGTCGAGCCCAAGAGCTTCTCCTGATTCTCGACGAGTACTGGGGCAAGCATGCTGACTTCCAAAAGTACCCCATCTACTATGCCAGTAACCTCGCCAGGAAGTGTATGCTTATCTACCAGACCTATGTCGGTGCCATGAACGACAACATCAAGCGCCTCTTCCGTGAACGAATGGCTGAGGCCGAGGCAACCGGCGATGGCGCTGGCAAGGGTGGACCATGGGATTTCAAGTACATCCGCTCTCTGAAGAACTTGGATAGATTCGACGATGTGGGCGGCTGTGTTATGCTTGCCAGTCCTGGTATGCTTCAGAACGGTGTTAGTCGTGAACTACTAGAGCGGTGGGCGCCTAGCGAAAAGAATGGTGTCATCATCACTGGTTACAGTGTTGAAGGCACGATGGCCAAGCAAATCATGCAAGAGCCTGATCAGATCCAAGCAGTCATGTCTCGCAGTATGGCTGGTGCTCGTCGGATGCCCGGAGGTGACGGTGAAAAGGTGCTCATCCCTCGACGATGCAGCGTTCAAGAATACTCTTTCGCGGCTCACGTTGACGGTGTCGAGAACCGTGAATTCATCGAAGAAGTGGCAGCACCTGTTGTCGTATGTTTGCCTCACCCCCTCAACAACAAACTGATAAGCTAACAATTGCCATAGATTCTTGTTCACGGCGAGCAGCACAACATGATGCGTCTCAAGTCCAAACTCCTTTCTCTCAACGCAAACAAAACAGCAAAGGTCAAGGTCTATTCTCCCCGTAACTGCGAAGAGCTTCGCATCCCCTTTAAAGCCGACAAGACCGCCAAGGTTGTAGGAAAGCTCGCCTCTATTCAACCACCACAGAGCATCCACCCCGACCAAGCCGCTGCACCTCCTCTCGTCACTGGTGTGCTTGTCCAAAACGACTTCAAGCTTTCTCTCATGGCTCCCGAAGATCTCCGCGAGTACGCGGGTCTCAACACCACCACCATTACTTGCAAGCAGCGCCTCACTCTCAGCGCTGCAGGCGTCGACCTTGTCAAATGGGCTCTTGAGGGTACTTTCGGCAACATTGAGGAACTCCCTGAGATGCGCCGTGGAGAGAATGGCCAAAGCAATGGACATGCCGACCACATGATCACGGATGGCGACGAGGCGAAGCAAGAGGATGCTGACGAGGAGGTTGCCAATCTCGTTGCAGCCTACCTAGTCATGGGTTGTGTCTCCGTTCGATACCGAACAAACGGTGAAGTCGAGCTTGAATGGGAGGGCAACATGCTCAATGATGGAATCGCCGATTCCGTCATGGCTGTTCTCTTCTCCGTTGAGAGTTCCCCCGCTGCTGTCAAGCGTTCCTCCACCAAGCACTCTCACTCACACGAGCTGCCTGACGTGAACCCTCATCACTCTGCCTCTCCCGAGGAGCGCCTCGAGCGCCTTCTGTGGTTCCTTGAGGCCCAGTTCGGTCAAGACAACGTCGCCCCAGTCACGACTCCCAAGCTACCACCTGCGGAGGAGGCTGAAGACAAGGTCAAGAAGGACGGAGAGAATGATGATGCTATGAAGACGGAGGAAGATGGTAAGGACACACAGCTTCAGGAGAGACAGCAGAAGGAGATTGAGCGACTGCACAAGATAGGTATTCCTGTCCCTGGAGTGTTGATCAAGGTGGATAGAATGTCTGCTACGGTATGGTTGGAGGATCTTGAGGTTGAGTCTAACAATAAGGTGTTTGCGGACAGAGTAAGGGCTGTTGTGGAGAGGGCGGTCGAGGTGACGGCGCCTCTTTGGGGTTAAGGAAGGTCTAACGACAAATTGCCCCGGAGGGCATCTATCACAGGAGTTGATTATACAGGTAGTCACGGAGGACGAGCGTTTAGCCTGGCTGGATGGCAGTTGAACTTGGGGGTCAGAGAACTTGGCAAAGCCCAGAGTTTCTAATGTTGCACTATGCTACCTATGATACAATAAAAATACCAATGTCTACTACAGTTAAAACAAATGGCGACCCTTACGCGAACCCTTCCAATTAACCCAAGTAGTCTTTGAGCTCTTCCGACTCTTCCAGCAGAGTGTTAAACGAGAAAGGCGCAAAAGGCCAACCCGCAAACTCGGCAAACTTGGAGAACGACTCGACCCAAGCAAGACGGAGGGAGTGCAACATGGCACTGGTACCCTCCATACACACGAGAATAGCAATGGCTGGAGTATGTTAGTAAATTGGACAAAGTCGAGGGAATTGCACGCAGAACTTACTCAAGAAGAACCACATGTAGAAGCAAACAACGATCATGATAACACCGATAACACCAGGGGTTTTCAGGGCAGGGCCAAGAGTCATGGACCAAAGAACGATGCTCAGCTGTTGATGAGCAAGAGACAAGGCCCAGAGACGTAGGTAAGAGGCAGTGTGAGAAACACAGTTGAGACAGAATTCTAGACAGTTATTAGCATGAGAATAATCAACAACACATTCCGGACTTACCAATAGTGTGGATGACCTGGTGAATCATGACCTCACTGAACTCAAACTCCTCATGCTCCTCATCAATGTTCTGAGAGATCATAGCAACTCCCTCGCCATCTTCATCGAAGCTGTTGCCGTGGCCGTTGGCATCATCGTCATCGCCGTCCAATGCACTAACACGGGAGGTTTCACCTATGCTACGGTAACCCTTGGCGCGAGCGCGATTGTTCTCCCATCGAAGATAGAAAGGCTTAAGGAAGAGAAGAATAGGGACTTGGATGAAAGCCAGGAGTAAAAGAACGATTTGGACAAAAGACTGTCCAGAGTAAAGCTCTTCACCATCAGGAATAGTTCCAGGCTGGAGGAACATGTAGATGAGCATATTCAGAAGACCAGGAGGTTGGCGACCAGTACCCAGCCAATCAACGGACCATTTGTAAACAATGCAAACAACAAGGTAACCGAAGATGGACTGGAAGAAGATCATACCAGGGATAAAGTTACCCCAGATGTCGATGGGCTTCTTAAAGTGACGAGCGTTGATGTAGGAAAAGCAGAGAGAGTAGGTCATGTGAGCCCAACCTAAGATGATACTCATCTTCATCTTCAAACTGTTGCTGAAGAGAAGATCGTTCTCGCTACCGTGCCAGGCATAATCCAGACCGAAGGGGTAGCGGTGACCGTCCTCTCTCAGGGTAGCAGTAATGGAAGTGGTGTTGGTATAGCCCTCAGGCTTCTTGAACTCCCAAGCACTCTCGAAGAGAGTCATAGACATAGAGAAGACATCGTTGTAGATAAGACCAGTAAAGATAGAGAAGACAGCCATGACCAGGGCAATGTATCGACCATAGAAGATCATGGCAAAGAGTTCGAAGGTGACCTTCTTCAGCGACTTCTCCCAGTAGATCATGGCGAGGGCGGCCGAAAGCATGATGATGGCGTGTCCGAAATCACCAAACATGACAGCGAACAGGAAAGGGAATGTAACGAAGACAGGAATAGCCGGGTTAACCTCCTGGTACGTGGCAGTACCATAAGCATTAACAATGGTCTGGAAACCTTCAGTGATCTTGTTGGTCTTCAGGTAAGTAGGCGGTGTTTTGTTGGTCTGAATCTTATTTATGATCGAAGGGACGGAGAGGCCAGCTCTGTTAGTAACGTCCTGAAGGGTCGTCCTGATCAGGGGAAGATCGTTGGTGGGAACCCAGGCTTCAGCAATGAGAGTTCGTCGAGCGCTATCGTAGGAGAAGTTGTTGAGTGCGTTATACACAGCCTTCTCCTTGGCGACAAGAACCATCCAAGCAGACAGCGACTGGGAGATCTGGTTAAGCTCTGCCTGAAGAGTGGCCTGGGTGTTCTGAAGAACATTCTGGACATCCTCAAGACGGTTGTTGACCTCATGAATTTGGTCGCGTCGAAGGTCACTGTTCTCGTCAACGTTGTAGACGTCAGCGCCCATGGACTCAGAGATCTTGCGGATCTTGTTGAGAATCTCCTTGCCATGAGCGAAGATGACAAAAACGTTTTTGTTGATCGCCTCGTTATTGGTAGGATCAATCAAGGGCTCGGGAATCTCAGACTGGTTCATGTAGAGGTTACCGCGCAGAGTTCGCCAGAGGATACGCTCGAAGGAGGCAACTCTGTCTCTAGCAATGACTCCAGCGACGAAACCAATGTTCATGCCGGAGAAGGAACGCTCGGCATCAGGGCCGCCCTGGTTGTGCTCGATGTCGGACAGCAGAGGGGCATCGTCATTATCAGTAGAAGCGCGGATCTCTTCGACATTTCCGTGGGCACGGTCGAAGAAGCTACCAGCCTCGCGGAGAACCCATCGCCATTCGGTCAAGTCGCCCTCGCGCTTCTTCAGTGTCTCGTAACTCTCGTTCAGGGCTGAGACACGCTGTTCCAACTTCTGACTTCGCTCAGCAAGCTCGTCTATTTCGGAAGTTGATGGTGATGCAAGTCTCTCGGCGTCGAGGTCCAGCTTCCTGAGCGGGATCCCGATCTTATCCATCTGAGCGTAGAAGTATCCTGCCATGTGTTAGATTCGTGTTTTGGTGGATCCCTTAGATGACGTACGCAGCTGTCGCTCAACATTGTCAAGTCGTCGAATCTCCTGAGTGAAAGTACGTTGAAAGGCGCTAACATCTTCGTTGAGCTGTATGATTAATCTATGGATTAGCTGGCGTTTCCGATGCAAAGGTTAATGGATTGTTGCCTACATCGCGGAACTGACAGAGACCAAGCTCGCCGAGCGCCGTAACAACTTCGCGACCGATTTCATTGGAGACGTAGAGCTGTACCATGCTCATATCCGCAGAGCGGAACGGGGTGTCTGGTTTGGGAGCCATGATGCCGTCGAGCACCAAAGCTGTATAAGTCGTTGGAGTTGGAGCTGTTCAAGGAGCAAGGCACGCTTTCGCGGTTACGTCGCAGGAGGCTGTACTTAGAACGGATATTGATTGTTCCGGGTCTGATATCACGTGATACTTCCCAGCCACTGACAATGAAACGCCACAGTCAAGCTTCATGCCACATGCAGGGAGAGGAGCGATTAATGTGAGTTAAATCAGTGGTTTATCGGTATCGATAAATCTCCCTTGCTAGGTCCAGGATAACTGTCTATGGAAAATTCCGCATAATACAACGCATAGTCTTTTGAAGAGTTGAGCACGGGCATTCTTATTTCTGATAGGCCAACCTTGAGTATAACTTCTAACAACCAAGTATGGACCATCAATCAGCTTCAACAGTTAAAGTTCGGCAGTCAAACATGCACGTTTTATTAAAGTTCAATATTGAAGATTTCATGAAAGTCATTATTGATTATCTACACGCTTTTCCTTCGTCATATCCATGCTTCAGAATGCTTTTTTTTCAATCAAAATGACTTTGCTTTTATCGCTAATTTTGAACGCTATGCGCCGGGATATCAATCAGATCAAAATGCAGCCCAAATCTAACCATAAACAAACAAACAAGCCAGAACACCTGATAAATGACGTGAGAGTAGAGAGATCCGTGCGACTGGCGTCCGAGATTGGCATTTTACAGCCTTCGGCCGAACATGAATGTGCCATACATTCCTCCGACGTCGGCCTCCGCAACCGGGATCTTCCTCATGCCCCAGCTCTCAGCGCCCAGCTTCCACCACCGAGCGCCGCTATCGAGAGAAGTTCCGTCGGTGTTCATGCGGACGAGCCAGTAACGGCTGCCAAACTCCTTGGGGGTCCATCCTGCGCGCTCAAGGTTCTTCTTAGCCTTGGCCGCCCGCTCGTATGCACGCTCCTCAAGCTCGATAACCTGCAGCGGGGCGGAGGCGGGGGTAAGAAGTGCGCTGGCACTACCGATGATAGTGTCCAAGTCGGAGATATCAAGGTATCGGAGACTGTGAGGAACCCACTCTTGGGCCTGATAGAGGAGCTGGTGGATGTCACGGAGATCGAGGCCTCGGCCGATAGCAAGCTCTTCTAGGTGCTGGACCAAGGGGGTGAGCAGAGGAAGCTGAGAGGGGTCCATTCTGCTTCCCTTGAGACTCAGCGATCGGATGGTAGGTGGCAAACAGGGAAGAATAGCATCAACATCGGCCTTGCCCAGCAGGAGGTGGCTACCGGCATTAGTAGCAAGGCTCAAGACAGTGATGGTCTGGATAATCGCAGGGTGAGTGGTGACAAACTTAACAACCACTTCAGAGGTCAACTCTCGGCATTTGGCCAAGTTCAGGTGAGTCAGTCTTGCCGTCTCAGGCAAGCTCTGAAGCGCCTTGTCGGTCACTCTGGTTCCAGCGAGATCGAGGTGTGTAGCTCGTTCGAGACGAGGCAGAATGGCCTCGAAGACGGAGCCTGGCAAGTTCAGGCACTTGTGGAACGAAACACGAGTAAGTGTCAAGGAATCGGGCCACTGAGCCTGGAGGAGGCTCGTGAAAGAGTTCTTGAAAGAAGGAGAGGAGCAGCCGCAAAAGTCGATGGCCTGGAGCCGGGGCATGTCGAAGAAGAGCTTCTTAATAACATCGGGTCCAAGGTCCTCATCGATATACTCTTGCGCCAAGAACTCCTGTAGGTAAGGGGTTAGCTCGAGGCATTTGTAAAGGGTCTCAGAAGTCAGGTTTCGAGTCTGGGCTCTCTCGCTCGCGGTAGAGAAGATGGTGGAGGGGTTGAAGTGGCTGAAGTCGAGCCGTCGCACGATGGAAGCGAGGGCGGGATACTCAGAAATGGTTGCGAGGAACTTTCGGAAGATTCGAGAGTGAGGAATCGTAATGTGGCGGTAGAGGGTGTTGAGGGTCGCAGCATGAATTGATCGCGAAGTCAGGAGAAGGGCCATGAGGTCGGCATTTCGCGGCGTAAGGCCATTCGGAGGAATCTCGATGACGAGAAGGTCGATAATGGCACCTGCGATCGGCATGTTAGTATGCGCTATGTTATAGTTGAGACCGGGGTTCGGCAGGGTTTATGGCTGAGGACCCTTTGCCATTGTTCCAAGTTTACGTACCCAAAACTTCGCTGGGAAGCCTCTCGAGAGGAGAAGTTCCAATCTCGTAGCTGTTTGGCGACACTTTCTTAGTGACAGCGGGAGGTGCTGGAGAGCTCCATGTCATGGATAACTTGTGAAGATCCTCGCAGCTGCGGCTGGCGGATTTGCCCTTGATGGGGATCTGTTTCCACCCGCGAAAGTTATCCGCTGGGAACCAGAACCCATGAAGCCGACTGTGAGGCTGCGTCAGAGGAGCCTGAAAAGACGGCTGTGTATTCTCAGCGGAGGGTGAGGGTGATTCATCGAATACCTCTTCCGTCCCTTGAGTGTAGGAGGAGATCTTGGAACGCGTAAAAGTCTGGGCTAAGCCATCGTCGTTCTCTCGGACAGACGAGAAGGACGATCGAGCAGTCTTGTCGCTGTTACCGTTGGGAGACTCGGGGTAGGACATTTTGGCCTTGAGCAGAGCAGAAAGGTCAAATGGAGGCACCGCGTGGTGCGTGGGGCTAAGAGGGAGGGCCATTCAATTAAAGATATAAGGATATGCAATGGCCGACCTCAGAAAAGAGGACGGAAAGAGGTGATTGCTAGGAATGAGACCGCCAACCCAACGGTTGGCAAAAAATTCCAGGTTCGATAAAGAATATTCACAGAGTAGTGGCGTTGTATGGCCACCGGATCCGGAGTCTTGTATGAATTGTATTAATTGTTAGGTAAGGGTTAGGCCGATGGAGGGCGGCGGGAAGCGATGACGAAATGTTTGCGATGTCGGTGAGATCTAAGCCAGAGATAAGATCTGAAGCTAGAAGGCCTTGTCTTTTATCGTGAATAGGTCTGGAATCAAAAGGGAAGAAACAAAGACGGGCTTCGCATCAGGGCTTGGGGGCTTGGGATGGTTATAAACGAACGAAAGACTCCACGAGGTGACTCTACAAAGGTTAGTACGACTTTATGACTAGGACCGGGACTGGGAGGAACCAGGACTAGGGACTAGGTACGGGACCTCATGACGGGGACCGGAGGGTCCAAACACCAGGGAAAGGACCAAGATCCAAGGCGAACCCCGAACGATGAGCAACAGCGAGAAGCTAACAAGCGGCGCCACTTGGAGAAAAGCCCAGGCGCCAGAGCCAGACCAGGGACATTTGGTGTTTGGCATGGCATGGCATGGCATGGCAGGGCACCTCATGCTCATGCACGGGGCATTTGTTTAGCTCAGGATCGCACAATATTGGGTAATAGAAATCGAGGACTGGATGGACTCTTCGGCTCTGGAGACGTCAGGTGAGCATTCGACACGACACCATGGCTTGTCTGTCGCTGTCGCTGTCACAGTCACAGTCATTTCGCTCCCTCCATTCCATCAGGAAATTTCGGTCGGTCAAGGATGAATATCCAATGTATCCATCCATCCTCATAGAACCGCCCAATGATGAATTATTAGCGAGTAATGAGAAAGGCAGAAACCGTTGCCGCTCAGAAATCCCATGTCCAAACAAAGAAAAGAATTTCGCAGCAACCGCTAACGCCGGATCGGCCTCTAAAAAAGAGGTGTGCCACTCGATTGGATGAAACAAGTCAAGATTTGGTAATGATAACGACGTCGCTGAGAAGCCAAGAGCTAACAGGAAAAAATCCTCTCCCCAACTGTTTGTCTCTGACCGTCAGACCGTCAGCTAATTTTGTCAAACCTCTTCTTGGCACATCCAATGCCACAACAAGCAAGCAACACGTCAAATATCTTACTGACGATCAGACGTTTCTACAGCTGCCTGTCCTTACCCCAGAGAATGGCGTCTTCATGTATCCCTTTGACGTACGTGTATATATTATGTAGATTTGTAATGCATATATGTAGGTATGTACTGTACAATGTCACTTATACGAACATGACTACGCCTCTACGTATGCTCCACGGACAAGGCTATTCCACCACCTACTCCATTCGAGACAACCTTTTGCTGAGCAATTCGCCCAGTGGATTCTATGTACAGTTCAACAAGAACCACACGTAACGTAGCAAAACGTAATATAATGACATGCTCCGTCAATGGATGGACGGCTGCATCTGTAGAATACAGTAATAGAAACAGCCGCAACCCCGCCCTCGTTTCACAGGAATTGCATGGAAAGCGAAGCCCCAGATCTGTAAATTACCTACTTCTTGACAGATTCGCCGAGATCCTCGTGACCAGAATACCGGGCAAGTCGGGAATCTAGCAATGCCATTCGACAATGGCTTTTTCTGCTATTCTTCTAGACCTTCCGGGATAGAAGCTCCAAGAAGGCTTACATGAAAGATGCATTAGCATGCCGTATCACCGCCAGTCAGGTCACAAGACCACTCTTACTCGTTGAACAGCAGAGTTTGGGCACTGCATGGTCCTCGGTACGAAAAAAAAAAAAAGGTATTTTTGCCTCAAGATACCTTACCCTTCCTTGCACCGCCGGCTTATTACCACCCCCAATCGCAGCGCCGCATTGTCATTGACAGTAGGTAACTCGATTAACCAAAGGCTACCGCAGGACGACGACAAGTTGAAGCAGGCAGATCAAATTAACAATAATACGTAAAAAGAGAGGCATTTCCATTGAGAACCGGCATCATTGCCGGTCTCCAGATTTCAAGATCCTCTACAAGGGTTCTTCTCAAGTAAACATTAGTGACCCTTTCCTCTCCGGGTGGACGCTAGGCATCGTCGCTACCGGCACCCCGTTTCCTCCGGCCCTAGTCAACTCAGGTTGTAGCGCCAGCTAGAGCTTAAACACGCCAGGCCGAGACCGACCACGGAGAACAACCCCGACTCCAGCCGCCGAGGGACAAGAGACAGTCTGACAGTACACACACCTTACACTATCATGACTTGCTCTCATCTCCCACACAATTTTATCTTGATACCAGCAAGCCTTAAACTACCCCCAAATATCAAGCACGGACAGCCAAGAAACATACCACGTTCCTGAATCACACTGACCATACGATATCCCATAGTACGACTAGCATCCTAGCAACATGCGATTCAGCAGCAGCACGTGCCTCATAGTGTCTGGCTGAGATTAGATTGCTCAGCTCGTCCCCGGAACATCGTGTAATTAAGCTACGTCGGCTGTTTCTCCAGATGACACGGCATAGACACCGCCTCATTAAACATGCACTCCACGCTCCGCCCCTGATTAGGTTGCTGTTGATGCCAGGCATCGTGATCATATCAGGAAAGGGGCTACAATAGCATCATTGTGCAACCAGTTGTGCAATACTGGTTTACCCGAGTACCGTCAAATCCGGATTTCGGCATCGTCGTCAATACTTTCCAGATTTGTTCCTATATCGGTAACTATAATCAGAAACAACACGTTGAACACCTCACCCTTCTGAGCGCTGTAATAACGTGATCTCCTCTCCGCGTCAGCGGCCCCGGAGCACGGCCGGGACTCTTATAAGCGCCGTGTACCCGCACCCGCACCCCCCGGACCCTATCACCGTACAGTAAGTAGTAGAAAGGGAGACAAAAAAGAACAAGACCAAAAAGCATCGACCATTGAGAAGGACACATTTACCCCGGATTTTCCTAAACGTCATGACCTCGCTAACTCAGATTGTCATTTTCCATCGCTCTTCCAATGCGTCACTTGACTTCTCCTCTAATTAACCCCCTTCTAAATTCCGAACCCCTGGAGCCTCCACCTCCGTGTGACACTGTTTGCCAAGTTCTTCATTTTTGACCAACTTCTCTCTTTTCTCCCCTTACTTTCCTGACATAGCTTAGCTGGTTGTCTCTCAACAAGTTGCAGATCCTAGCCTCGCTACCGTGAACTAGGAGCACTTGCAAGCCTCACCTCACAACCATCACCTCCAAAGACATGAACAAAGGAGCTTCTGCCGTTGGTCAATGCCTCTGAGCTCCCCCTTGCACTCTGGCGGCTCATAAATCAATTACCTAACGTTTTGCTCTTAGCGGTCTGCATCTTTAACCTCGTGACTCCGGCTAGACCACCCCGGAACTTGGAGGCATGGTGTCAAGCTCGGGCTGGGGTGGCTGTAATCTCAACAACCTACCAACTAACTAACCACCATCAGCTCCAGCTCAAACATCGTGACTTTTTGTCCTCTCTTCGCTTCTCCTCATCCGGACATCACTAACGCATTTCAAGCAAGTGCTTCGATTGGTCAAATCCAATGGTGTCCTGTATGTATTCACTCCGTCAACGGATGGCGATGCAATGCAATGCAATGCAACTGGCACCCCTCAAAGCTCCCCCGCATTTTGCCCCTGGGTTGTCCCCATCCAGAGGGAGGTATGCCGCATCTTCGCATACTACACCATGTCGCTTTCTAGAACTGATAATGACACCTGGACGAATGGTTCTTCCGCAACACAGTACATGCTAACTGCCAGATGAGAACTCAGTAACATAATCTCCGCTTCAATAAAATCTCCCTCAACCAGTTCAGAACACCAAAAACAAGGAGCGAGTTCTGTATGACCGCGTCCGCCGCCACCATCCCGAGAAACAAAGGAAACGCCGTATGTGTGCTTGTCGTGTACATTAAGCCCGTTCTTTCAATGGGCAATGCAATTCGTTTCAGAACCAATCGTCCCTCTCAAAAATGAGGCCATCGTGACTAGCTCGTGATTCGCGTCACGCAAATGCCGCCTGACCTTATCTGCCGCTCGACTTTTTACCTCCCACCTTGAGGCGTTCCTTGCAGTCTTCACAGTACCATTTGGCTATACCCAGTTAGCGTCTGATTTGTCCGACGATTCTGTTTCTGCAATAACTTACCTTTGGATGTTGGTGCTACCTTCAGTCCAACGCACCCGAGATGGAACCATTCGCGCGGACACTCATCAGCATCGCAAGCTACCATCTCCCCATATGAGACTCCGTTACAATAACAATACCTCGGCTCGTCTGCATCGAAAGCTTCTGCTTCTGCTTCTTCTTCGTCTTCGTCCATCATCTCACTAGTCATATCCTCCTCTGCCAGCTGAGTAGTAGCAGACGCACGAACAGCAGGAGCAGCTTTCTTCTGGTTTTTCTTTGCATTACCAGCCCCGTCGTTGTTTCTTGATGAGCGTGACCGGGGCTGCGCCGCTTCTTGAAATGTTGCCAACGCTGGTGTTGACGGTTTACTGGCTCGCCCGCTCTTTGTCGTGACTGTAGATGTCTGCGGAGCTGGTGGTAACGATTCGCTCTTGCGGTCATTCTCATCGGACTTTTTGGCATCTTTCTTGTTACTAGTCGTAGCAGCAGTGGTCGTGGTGTTAGCAGGGGGCGCCGGGGGAGCAGGCACACATTCTGCTTTCTCAGCTTCCTTCTTGGGGTTCTCGGTCTTTATCGGTACGCTCGTCTCCTTGGGAGTTTTGGGTTCAGCACCGTTGCGAAGTGAGCTAGCCGTTGGAGCCGCAGTATTTGGCGCGTTAGCTGCATTGCCATTGGGCTTATTAGAAGCCGATGATGTTGGCCGTGCCTTATTGGTCTCCGCGTTCGCAGTCTGTATTGAGTTTTGTCGTGAACGTGTCGGGGCCGGGTTTGGCGTAGGTACCGGTACTGGTGATGCACGAACGGGAGGTAGCTTTGGCTCGGGAAGCTCAGTGATTACGGGCGACGAGTTGACTGAGTTGGATATGCCGGTTACACCATTCCTGCTACAAATCACTGTGTTAGGACCATTCACAATGAGATATCCAGCAGATTCTGGAGCATACCTCTTCTTAGACTGGCCGCTCCCTGAGGGAAGAGCTTTCCTCTTCTTGGGCGCTTCGGGAGCAGGAGTTGCCCTGGGGCTTGTTGTCTTCGCCTTTGGTGCCGCGTTTCCATAAACTGTGCTCATGGCACGCTCTGATGTAGCAGCAGCGCCATTGGTCGTCTTTTCAACTTTGCGTCGCTTCTGTGGAGGGTTGCCATTATTATTTGCGGTCGTAGAAATGCCCAAGCCGACATTAGCAGTTTCTGTTGCTGCTGTTTTTCGAGACTTGGCCGTCTTCTTTGGACCTTCGGGCTTGTGCTTGCCATCATGGTCGTCCCCCTCCGATTCGTGGTTATGGGTATTCGCATTATTATGATTATTGTTGTGATTTCTTGAGTTCTTCTTCGCCTGGACGGCTTGCTTGCGAGCATCGCTTCTAGCGGCTGCTTCGTCGGCAAGGGCCTGTGCTGCGGCAGAAATGGCTGCGGCACCATCGCGCCGTGTTCGGTCGACATGTGAGGCCTTGGAGAGGCGATTTTCGGGATATGCCCAATGTGTGGTGCTTCCCCATTTGGCCTCATCGCTAAATTCTCCCTCTAGGTGCGGCCACACATCTTCAATTCGAGTGAGCTGGGCTTGGAGTGCTTCATTGGCCGTCGAAATGACGTGATTCTTTTCTTCGAGCGACACAAGCATCTCTTGAATCTTCAGCGCGGTCTGGCGAAAGAGATGGCGACGAGGGAGGTTGGATGGGTCGAAAACAAGATCTCTGTTTGATTCATCAACCGATGGTACGCTCTGGATACTGTTATTCAAGGCAATGCCGCTTGAGCTGTTTTGCGCACTCATAGGCGCCGAACCAGAAGCATTGGCGCTGGATGCCTCGTTGTTCGGACGTGCCTCGGAGACGGGGGCATTGGTAGCAGCTTCGACAAGTCGGAACAGCTGGTCTTCGGGGGTGAAAAGTTTGGCATCAACCTCCTTGAGAAGAGTAAAGTGCCGAACGAGTTCTTTGGGAAGCGCGGTAATGGCATCGGCAAAGTGTGTAATCGCAGGGAAAATGTCGATGGGCTGGTCGACACCACCGATCGAGTCTCTGCCAGCACCAGAACGTCCCATGTTCGCGATGGTTCGTGAAGGGTTCGTGCGAGCCTGACGAGCGGGCTGCGACCGGCGGTGCGACGGGTTTTCCGTCGCGGGCGCCTTGGCCGACTTCATGGTTGAAGACGCGAGAGGATAGAAAGGATTGAGGCGACTCGGTCGATCAGTTCGAGATTAGACGGCGGGACGAAGCTGGCGGTTGAAAGATGATAGGGAAAGGTACGATGTGGAAAGGAGGTGAATAGCCAAGTAAAAGTGAAATAGACCAAGTAGAAAACAAAGGCTAGGTCATTTTGGGCCCTGATGCCATAAGTGGTGAGAAGAATCTGTGAATAATGAGGAGGGGAGAAAAGAGAGCACGCGTAGAAGCGGAAACCAAAGCGGGATGGGATGGATGGATTGGTGTCTTTCAGTCAGTCCCATTGATTTGGAGAATCAGCGCTGCGAATGCTGCGGTGCCCACTGTACACGCTGCAACTCCAGAGCCTACAGCGACTCACGCGGACCCATTCGGAGAAACCAACCCCCGCTGGCGGAGGATTATTTTGAAGGCACATGCGAATGAATCCATATTGGCTTCGACGAGCTTAAGGTATCCGTAGCCTCTAGTAATTACGTCAAATTCAGTGGCGATAAACCGCCTTCTTTCGTTATTTTAAACACTGGTTTAAATCTTCACTCCAAATTTTAGAATGGTCAGGCAGATGCAGGCCATGAAGGAATGCTCTACACCGCGTGGGGCATCATGTGTAGATACCCATTTCGTCATAACCTCATGTCAACAGAGCCACTCCTTTGAGACTGGAAAACATTGAGCAAACACAAAACAAGCTTATTTAATACAAACCAAAATTATACATATAATCAGAGTGTCAAAGTCTATTACTCACTCAGCGGAGTGAAACTGACACCAAATAGTCCTCAGAATCCACATGCCTCTCCAACCCCCGAGACCGCTACTGCTCGTCATGATCCAAAAACTATTTGGATTTTCTACTTAAACCAGGGTATCACTGCCACCAGAATGAGAACCAAATCACGCCGTAACAGAAGAAGGCCGAACCACAGTCTCATCGCGGTCCTTCTGCTTTTGCCTCCACTGCCACTCCAGCAAAATCCAGATGAAGTCCTTGAGATCAAAGTCGGGCCACAGAGTATCAATGAAGAAGATCTGTGTATCCTGATGGCACTGCCAGAGCATGAAGTCGCTAAGTCGTTCCACTCCGCTGGTTCGCACAAAGATGTCTAGGGGTGGGTCGTTCGCGGTGTACATGTGCTTGTCCAGGGTCTCGGCTGTGATTATTTCGGGATTTGGTAAGCCTGAAAGGCTGGCAGCGCTGTTTCTTGCGCGCAGGCGAGGTGGAGGAGAATCGGGTTGCAGTGTAGGTGACGAAGAATCTCCGTCACTGTCCTTCTTAGCATCGTCGCCATCTAGTGGCTCCGTCTCTTCAGGCAAGGTATCGGGGATTGTGGGTAGTCCCTCACGGCCATCCAGCTGACGTGAAAGGATCTTCTGTCGAATTCGTGATGGGGAGAAAGGTGTGCTTTTAGGAGGAGTGGGGGCAAGAAACTCTTGCACTGTTGACTTCACCGCGGTTGTGATCTCGGCTCGAGAGGTGTATGGGAAGCAAATGTTCAAGATAGCCCTGGATGTGCGTTAGCCTTCGAGTCATTCCTGAGGGTAAACTGAACTCACTTGTTGTTATGCTTGGTTCTTGCGACCGCCTTGTCAACTACTTCAAGGACGTCGCTTCGGATCATCTCGCGCTGGCCCAGGACGCGCACACGGGCACCGTAACGGTCAAGGATATGACCATACTTGGTCAGTTGTTCCAGCTTGATCTTGGCCAGCTCCATCAAACCCTCAACCTCGTATTTGGGGCGGTTGAAGTTCTCGATACTGAAGGCATATACGGTCACGACCTTGACTCCAGACTTGTAGCAGATTTCCATAATCTGGATATTACATGTCAGCACGTCGCGCAATCATTGGACTGAAGGCAACATACCCTGGCCAACGCCTCGAATCCTCGGTGATGTCCCTCGACGGTCTCCATTCGGTGGTTTCGAGCGTATCGTCGGTTGCCATCCATCTCAAAAGATACATGTTGAGGAATGGGGCCTTGCTTGAGGGCGCCGATGAGAAGCTCGCGAAGCTGGCGCATAGCCCATTCTCCGGGAGGAGATTCGACGATTACTCTTCGAATAAATGATGATATAGCGTCAGCCATTGTGTGTTTGTGTATGTTGGAGCTTTAGGTTCGTGAAAAGATTGAAACGGAAAAAAAATTCGGGTGAAATAGTGAACGTGTTATCGGCTCGCAGATGCAGTGTCGCTAGCTGATTTCAGGTGTATGTATAATTTAGGGGGATCAGACGGAAACTCGAAATTCGAATAAAGTTATCAAAGGCGCATAATCAGCAACAGAATTTAATAATTGATAAGAATAAATCGATCGCGAGAAGGCAAATAACGAAGGTGACGACGAATTGACAAGACAGCCACGAAGCCTATGGTGGCGGAGTAGGCATCTGACGCTGGGAATGAGGCTTGTTGAGGCGAGGCGTAGGTTGGCTACGTCTGTACAAGTTGGCACAAGCTTGGCGCGTTGAAGCAGGGCAGCTTTTTCGTGCCTGGGATGCGGGAGCTTTTAGGTACCACAGGGATGGTCCTTGCCCAATAATGGCTTTTCTTGACACAGGTGGCTTAACGTCATTTTCAGGAACTGGCGTCGGCCGAGTCGTTTATAACGGCTCAGCTCAATTGGCTGGGCGTTCCCCTTCAAGACTATAGGCTATAACGATTTACCATGGCGTGAGGTTCCGCAAGGATCGGAGTTTTCGGAAAAGGTATCATGAGTTGATTGCTTCAGCCCCTAACAGGGGATCATGGGAGATCGTGTTAGTTGATTGTCTACCCTGGAACCCGAAGATTTGGTGTTTTCCCGAAATTGAGTCTTAGCTATGAGGCCTTTCATGTGATTGTTTGTACTGTGTAGCTGTTCTCAAGGCTAGAAAGTCAGTCCAAAAATTGGTTGGTGCCATTGTAAATGCTGATGCAAGGCTAGCTTTGTGTCACTGTTTTCAGTACTCGGCCTCTTAGACACACGCAATTGATATTGTACTCAATGCTTGGAATTTGAATAGGTACCTATATAGGTAGGTACTGATATTTTGAATTTAGGTAGGTGTAGTTTCTTCTTATCGATATGGCAGAATTGCACGCCTGATACGTACCAATTGCCAATAGGTAGAGCTATCTAATCGTGTGTATCTTGGACCTTGATTCATACATGTAAAAAAACAGTATACACGACTGTGTAACAAAATGTCTAGTTGAGTTATACAGAGTTAAGTTGTCGAGTGTATTGTTGGACTCGGAGTATCTAGATACCTGGCGTTAAAATATGGGGAGAGCAGTATGGATTCCAGAACTCATCTATTCTAGAGGAATTATGATGGCATGTGATAACCCAAGTGATACTTATCAGAGAAAGTCTTATTTGGACCATTCTCCGATACGTGGATTATAGCATAGGCAAGTACTGATATATCAAACAATCGACACAATGCACACCTGGAGCGAAGTACTACAGCTTCTATAAAGGTCCAGGTTAGGAAGTTTGCCTTTGCAACACCCTTGCCTATCCTTACCTTATTCCCGATTTTTCTGCAACCCACCGGATAGTAAAGATTAGGATAAACTTACCCGAGGCCGTAAGGTCTAAATACCTACTAACTCTTTATATCAACAGGCTCTTGGTGTCCTGGTTATTCCCTAACCCACGTGCTATCATAGAGTATGGAGTAATTAGGTAGGGCACTCAAGTGTTGGGCTAACGCTTCTCCACGTTCATGATCGCTGCAATACGTATGTATGGGGCACAAGTTTGGAGAAGACAAGGATGAGACGAGAGAGAATCTTGAACTTCCCCAGCCAAGATTTCCCCAGCTGGGTAAACCGAAAAGCTTTTTCCACATCCATTGGCATCTCTTGTTTTTGTGGTTTGCCTTGACTCTCAAATCCCAAAAATAGTATATGTAATATTTTTAATTTATGAGACGGCCGGTCCAGAACCTTGATTCCAACATCACCGCGTAATTTTTTTTTCTCATGCTAAGAATACGTCATTCCTACAGTAAAAAACTCAGAGAAACTTTTTAGCGCAACAGATTAGGTGCTATGAAACGCCACATGCATACGCCATGATTCACTGGCATGCAAAAGCTATCTCTGCAGAGAACGCTTCATGACTCTCGTATAAGTGAGATTATGTGTAACATGACAAGAATGTTTCCCTCCTACATTCCAGGAAGTTTTGATCCGGTTGACACAGCACTCTCTGAGAAGAGAAGACCTTGACTGTTGTTCTTGATATAAGCTCGCCGAGTGAGGGCCGATGATGGTGTTCATGGTGGAGATGAAGAGCCATGTCCATGTCAAGCCGCCTGTTGCTAAGGTGAGAGTTCAATGTCACTCTACTGCAAGAACTGATAGGTCTAGTACCCATTCAGAGACAAAAGATCCGTGTATCATAGCCAAAGCGCTGTAGCGGCCGCTGATATGATCGGTTGGTCAGCGATCCCCGTTATTCGTAAACTCGCTAACAACCATGTGCTATCGGTGACTGGTTGATATTTTGAAAACCAGGAACACCTGGATGAAGAGGAAGCCACAACAGAGAAGAACATACTCCGTACGGTAGCTAAACTAAGGTAGTCCAAGCCGCCTCAGGCACAACCGAGACTGTCATTCTTGATCCTACCCACCATCGTCGATCCCGCGTGCCTCTCCTATTTGGTAAGGTGTACCTAGGTAGACTAAGGTACTGTCGCTCCGTTAGCTAAAGGTTGAGAGCTGTTTTTCTCTCTCTTTTCCTTCTATCCTCTCACCTCCTCACCTCTTCCTCCCCTTCTCTTTTCATCTTCTCCTCACCAGAGAAGACTCACCTAAAGTCTTGAAGCTTCTGGCAATCGCCGTTTATCTCAACTTTGTTATCCTTCCCCTCTCCGCTTCCCCACACGCTCCAATTGACTTCATTATCCCCCACCTGAGCAAGCCGTTGCTACCCCTCGTCGATCGTCGCCCGTGCTTCCCGCCCCTCGTCGAGCTTTATTCTGAGCCATGGTTGTCCATGACGGTCACGAATACCTCACTGAGGAAGAGAGACGCCTCAAAGAGGATCGCGATCGCACCAAGTACTGGAAGAAATGGGGTCCTTACGTTGCTGAGAGACAGTGGGCTACAGGCATGTGATTCTGACAGTGGTCAGCCAGGACCACTCATGATGAGCCAATTGCTAACCAAAACGTAGTCCGAGAGGATTACAGCCATGATGGAGACGCCTGGAGCCGTAAGTTTTCATTTTAATAGCGACTATTATCTCGCGCACTAACATATTGCATCAGACTTCCCTCACGATCACGCTCGATCGCGCGCATTTCGTTGGGGAGAAGACGGTATCGCCGGTGTCTGCGACACTCACGGCTACCAGAACATTGGCTTCAGCTTTTGGAATGAGGAAGAGTACGTGAAATTGCTACTGTTACTTATGCGCCATGGTTACTGACTTTCCCAAAGCGACTTTCTCAAGGAACGTCTCTTTGGTCTCTCAAATCCCCAGGGCAACCATGGCGAAAGTGTCAAAGAGGCTCACTTCCACGTTGACAACACTCCTGTTAGTGATACCCCGTCTTCACATTACTTAATTGACCTGTGCTAACGCCTCACTAGACTGTAATTCGCCCGCATCTCGAAAACTCACTTTATACTGACCAGTCATGATAGCACTCGTACATGAAATTCCTTTACAAATATCCGCAGAAGAAGTTCCCTTACAAAGATCTCATTGACGAAAACGCGCGACGAGGAAAGGAAGACAAGGAATACCAGATCACCGACACCGGCGTATTTGACGAAGACAGATACTGGGACATCTTCATTGAGACTGCCAAAGAGACCGACGACCCCGATGAGATCCTCTTTCGAGTCACTGCCTGGAACCGAGGCCCTGACCCTGCACCTCTCCACATCATTCCCCAGGTTTGGTTCCGCAACACCTGGAGCTGGGGCCGAGAGCCAGAGGAAAAGAAGCCCTCGATCAAATATGCCGACGAGAATGTGGCTAAGTCTGACCACTGGAGCTTGGGAGAGCGCCATTTCTTGTGCTCTCCTTCACCCGGTGTTGGCTCCAGCGGCGATGATGTGATGCCCCAGTTCATGTTTACAGAGAACGACACCAACTTCAAAACTCTTTATGGTCAAAAGAACAAACAACCATATGTCAAAGATGCGTTCCACCGCTACATCGTCGATGGAGAGAAGGATGCGGTTAACCCTGCCAAAACTGGCACAAAATGTGCTGCATGGTTCAACTTTAACGAAGATGGCGGCGTTAACCCTGGTGAATGCGCTGGTAAGTACTCCTGAGTTGCAAAACGATAGCATGCAACTAATTTATGTTTTAGTCGTTCGATTCCGTTTTACCAGGAGAGACGATAACTACCTCGACGAGGAAGATTTCGACGATGTTATTGAAACCCGCAAGGAGGAGGCGGATGAGTTCTACTACAGGCTCAGTCCTCTCCCCATGGCAGATGACTTGCGCAACATTCAGCGACAAGCCTTCTCTGGCATGATGTGGACCAAGCAACATTATCACTTCATCTGGGATCACTGGGCGAATGGCGACCCTACTATGCCACCTCCCCCAGCTTCCCGGAAAGATATCAGAAACTCGGCCTGGAAGCATATGCACTGCGACGACATTCTATCCATGCCCGATTCATGGGAGTATCCTTTCTTTGCTGCTTGGGATAGTGCCTTTCACTGCATCCCGTTGGCGATGATTGACCCAGACTTTGCCAAGAAACAGCTTGATTTGTTCACTCGAGAATGGTACTGTCATCCCAACGGACAGTTGCCAGCGTAAGTGACCTACTCTTCTGAGATTCTGATATTGATGACTAACGTTTCTCCAGATACGAATGGAACTTTGGTGATGTGAACCCTCCAGTTCATGCCTGGGCTACTTTCAGAACGTTCAAGATTGAGCGCAAGATGTATGGTCGCCAGGACCTGGATTTCCTCGAGCGCGTATTCCAGAAGCTACTCCTCAATTTCACCTGGTGGGTGAACCGCAAGGATGCTGATGGCAAGAACGTGTTCGAGGGAGGTTTCTTGGGTCTCGACAACATTGGCTTGTTCAACCGTTCCGAGCCTCTGCCCACAGGAGGTGTCCTGGAGCAGGCGGACAGCACTGGGTGGATGGCGTTCTACTGTCTTTCCATGCTCAACATTGCTCTCGAGCTGGCCAAGCATCGCCGTATTTACGAGGATATTGCATCCAAGTTCTTCGAACACTTCATCTTCATTAGCGATGCGATGACCTTCAGAACCGGCCACAAGGACGAGAAGTCTCTTTGGAACGAGGAAGATGGCTTCTACTATGATGCCATCTCTTGGGGCGGCCCCTGGATCCAGCAGCTGCCAGTGCGATCGCTCGTGGGTTTGATCCCTCTTTATGCGACCATCACTCTGGAACCGGAGTTGATCAACAGACTCCCTTCGTTCAAGAAGAGAGTTGACTGGTTCATCGAGAACCGATGCGATCTCGCTGAGAGAAACATGGCCAGTATTCGAAAGAGAGGTAAGGGCAACCGTATTCTGTTGTCCATTGTGAGCAAGGATCGGTTGGAGAAGATCCTCAAGCGCATGCTCGACGAAGATGAGTTCTTTAGCGACCACGGCATTCGCTCCCTCTCCAAGTATCACAAGGAACACCCATTCTCCATGGACGTCAATGGGCAGAAGTTCTGCGTTGGATACGTGCCGGGCGACTCAGATAGTGGTCTGTTTGGCGGCAACAGTAACTGGAGAGGCCCTATTTGGCTCTGCGTCAACTTCCTGCTTGTAGAATCCCTACAGCGATTCTTCCTCTTTTATGGACCCGACTTCCAGGTCGAGTGCCCAACTGGTAGTGGTGACTACATGCATCTGGGCAAGGTATCTGAAGAGATTCAGCACCGCTTGCAGCATCTTTTCGCCCGTACCGATGATGGAAGGCGCAGCATCAACGGTGGCGATGATCGCCTCGACTTCGATGAACACTGGAAGGATTACCTTTGGTTCCACGAGTTCTTTGACGGTGACAGTGGACGCGGTTTGGGAGCTACTCACCAGTGCGGATGGACTGGATTGATTGCTCGCATGATTCATGATACTGGGTACGTTTGAAGTGACTCTCGAGTGCCGAACTGGATTGCTAACAACTATATAGTGTCAACTGCCGCCTTCCCCATACTCCCCGCACCCCTTCAATTGCTATGGGTCACTACTTTGATGACATCTTCCACCGAAGCGTTGAGATGGGAGTTCCTCACGGGGGCATGCCTCGAATCAGGCGGTCGTCTACAGCTCGCTCCATTGGCGCCCGCAGCGACTTTGACGATGATGCTCGTTCCATAACCAACTCTATCCACCACGATGATCCGGATAGAGCTAGACAGCGTAATGAAGCTGATGCCCACATGCACAGCTATGTCTCTGAGCAACTTGAGAGATACAAGGATAAGAACAAGCAGGGCAACTTTGAGCATGATGATGAGTTTGAGACCAAGGCATAGGCGGCTTGGGAAGTTACGGCGTGAAGGGAAAGACTGAGGATGTCAAGAGAAGGAAATAGGTAAATGGGCGTTCCCAAAAGCAAGAACTTGTCACTTGTGCCGTGTTATGGAGTAGCGAGGTATCCTGAGTTTATGGGCTTAGACATATCGTTCAGCAATCCAAGTAGTCATGATACAGTAGAGATGCATTCTCTCATGATGTTTTGCCTGTTAGTGACCATGCCAATGATACGGAGGCATGTCGATTCCTATGTTCTGAGTTATGAGACGATTATACCATTTGTTTGACCTTGGCAAAATTGTCAATATTGGCTTTGTGGGAGCTCGAGCTTCGGCTATGTCCAACATAATCATCATGAGTTGAATGACAAGATGAAGACAAAGGTGTCACGCCCGGAACAAAAAGAAATCAATTGTGGAACTGCATTTATTGCACGCCCTGTTCACACCCTCCTACACCATTCTTTCCATCGACACTCTCCCCTTTCTTCTCCCCTAGTCCGGGGATACAACAGCAATTGGTCTCGGGGGACTCAACAGAAAAGGGGAAAAGAGAAGCCCCAGAAGCCGGCGGGTCACCCGCTTAGAGGTAGTTTTGCGCGGTGACAGATCCCACGAGACGAGGCAAAGGAGATACTAAATAGAGTTTGTATACTATGGTGGTGGTTTTACAGAGAGTCCGTGAGGAGCTTGTTCATCTTGGCGATGCGGGAAGAGACGCTCAGGTCGATGGTTCGGTCGCCAATCTCGACGACGAGTCCACCAACGATCTCGGGGTTAACCTAGAGAGGGAGTTAGGGGTTGGGCTGTGGTGTTGGTAGCATCGGACGTACCTCGTTGGTGACCTTGAGCTTCTGACCCTGGCCAACGTAGGCGGACTTGGAGACGGCAGTCTCCAATCGGTTGAGAGTTCGCTTGTCAAGAGCCTAGACAACAATATCAGTCCATTGTCCTTTGAGTTCCATATCGTATCCTCTATCCATCCATTCCATGATGTCGTATCCGAGTATAGCTAGCTGTGACGTAGCTCCCACTCCCAATCCATGTCCATTCCTATATCCCCAGACGTACCTGAGCGCTGGTAACAGTGAGCTCAACCTCACCACGGGCGGCAGAGATGATGGAAGAGAACTTCTCAACAACACCAGGGATGAGACCCAGTCGGTTGTTCTCGGCGAGGGTGGCGAGGAAGTTCTTGACGGTCTCATCCTTGGCACCAATCTGCTTCTCAAGCTCCTGGACGATGGCCTTCTTGTCGGCCTCGGTGAGGGTAGGGGCGGACAGGACAGCGGCGAGCTTGGGGTCCTTCTCGATGAGAGCGCCGAGCTTGTTCAGGGCATCGGCAGCGGAGTCGACACTCGAGGTCTTAACGGCGGCAGTGTACTAAATTGACGCAAAAGAAAAAATTGCGTGTCAGCGACGACGCGATTCCAATTGAGGTTTTTGTGTCAGGTCGTGGAGGGGAGTGCAATTGGGCCCTACGAAGCCAATTGACACATCAAGAGTCGAGGTATAGGTGTGCATTGTTCTCATTGGAGGTGGTGTATTACCAGAGCAGTGGCATAGGTGCCATCAACGCCGAAGACGGAAATCGGGGCCTTGACTTCGGGTGAGGCAGCGGCGGCGAAGGATCGGACGGGGGCGGCTCGGAGGGCGAGGGCTCGCTGAGGAGCGGCGACTCGGGCGGCGCGGAGGACCTGTCGCGAGAACATGACGGCGGCTGACGAGAAGGAAGGAGGGAGAAGAGATAGAAAGCGAAGGGATGTGATGATGTTCGGCTTCGATTAACTTGGAGGTTGTTGCTAGCCTGGGGTCTCGGCAATTTTCGGGCGCTCGATGCCTTACATCCGCCCAGGCATCCACTTTCTGATTACATAACTCACCATCAATACTTATAGAAACAGAACAGCTCTTGGCTTATTCATATCAACAAGGTGTAATCAATTTATAGACTTAGATAACTTATTGCTTCCTAGACTCATTGTCTCTTAGTGTGTATAGTTCCATGCGAAAGCCCAATTGCACAGAACAACAAACAAGCTGCTGCCTATCATTATCATACAACCAAACAGCTTCTTATACTCTAAACCCTTTCCCCAAACGCCCAAAACTCCTAAATGCTAAGTCTCAGCACTGGTTCCTTCACTCTCAAATTTCTCCTAGTCGCTCTTGAGCATGCTGTCCACCAGATCACCTAGAGGACCCCAGTAATCCCTCCCACTCGCCAAGCTGTGCTCGTCAACGAACAGCACGTACTGCTTGAAGCTTGTGTTAAGGTGTGGCTCGAGACCAAGCTCACGGATCACGGGGTAGTGGTGGCAGTATATGTGTGCGTAGACACGGTACATGCGTTTGAAAATCTGACGGACCAGCGCCGGGAAAGACTTGGGGAATGGAACGCCTAATGACTGTTAATTGCCAGTTCCAAAGAGCATGGGGATGTGATGCATACCAATCTTGCTGGGCAATACTTGCTCATTGTCAATATTCGCCTGCACCCATGACATGAGTTGCTCAATGTATGCTGGTGCAGGCATCTTGGTTGGCCGCTTGTAGTTCTCATTGTCTTGCCACAGATACTCGAACCTAACCTCTGTCAGTATGGGCCAAGTCTTCATTTCCTCAGGGAGTCCTACTCGTCGGTAGCCTTCATCTCAGGACATGACTGCGGTGAGCAGAACTCAGTAATGGCTCCGTAGAGAAGGTTGATCTGGTTATAGAAGTCCACCACTAAACGCCATTAATTAGCTAGGTCTCGTTGCAAAGCGCGAGTTGGATAGACTCACTGTTGACAGCCAACCATTCATTCTCGTCCTCGCCTTCTGGAAGTTTGACAACCTTGCGCAGGCTGCCGCCGCCGAGTGTCACTTCAGCATACTGTCGCAGCTGATAACTGGCCGAACCGCCCTTGCCCACGCGCGGGCGAAACTGGTTTCTCGTCCGCTGATTACTATTCACCAAATGTCCCGAGTCAGCAAGTGTTATTTCATCCACAAAGGTTATGGGTTCCCCAGAGAGGGAGACGGGTATAATGGTCATGTCCATCTGATGCATCGTCAAGAGCGACTTCGGGCTCAGGTATCGAAACATGGTAGCGGTGTGCGGCGAGTATGGAGAGCTCATGGCTGTTGTTGTGCTTTGGGATTATAGAGAGAGACTAACACGGTGGTTAAGAAGGACTGAGCCATTGCGAGCGGCGATATCGACGAGGTTTCAAGGTCGGGATGCGATGCTATTGCATTCCAGCGGTTAGCGGGGCAATCAATACATGGGACAATGAAGGAAGACAAACAAGGCTGGGCAATGAGACGGAGTCTTATAATCTTGTGTGCGAATATGTAGATGCGATATTGCAGAATTATCACTGCTAGGATGTTGTTTTGTGTATTGTTTTGGTAAGAGGATGCGGCTGAACCTTGTTGCTGAGGTTGATAGGGAAAGGTGCAGTAGGTAGAGTTACACGTATCGATGGCGTAAGGCCGTAGCACTGTTTACTCTATTTCCTGATTGGTTTGGTTGCTACGGAGCTGCCCACCAACCCCACCATCAGCTTTAAACTTCGTGCCCCCTGCATTTAGTAACTATTGATTCAATTTACAGTCTAGAGAGCAGTCAACAATTATTGGGCGATTTCTATATTATTTACGTTGAGAATGACAATGGAGAAACTCCTTCATTATATGTTAAATCGATATATACTTGCATACATAGTACCCAGTCATATCCCGTAATTGGATTTACATAGAAGGCTTACTGGCTAGTAAGAAGCTTGAATATTGAAAGATACTGGCTAGCCATGATGAAATACGTCCGAGGGATACCGAGTTCTAATTTTTATAAGTGCTTAAAATCATTGTTGAATGATGTCTAGCTTCATCCATCACCATCGACCTCCACGGCCCCTCCCTTGCCCCCTACCTCGTCCCCTACTACCTCCACGACCTCTACCATGACCACCTCCTCTTCCACCTCCTGTGAATCGCTGGTCTGTTTTGGGTGGGCCCTGTGCTTTCCGTTGTCGCCTCTCTGCATCAGTTGCGTCCCAGATATTGGTGAGACCCATAAGTTCACAGAAAGCTGCTGTCTGAGGGCTCGTGTATTCTGCGGGTTGCTCGTGGACAATCTCAGGAGTGCCAGGAACATGAGGCGGCGCCGTGATCTCAAAGTTATATGGAACGTCCAGTTTTCCAGCTTTGACGATGTTTTCTTCAACCCATTCTTTCTCCTTCTCGATGAGTGGCAAATAATGCTCCTCGCCCAAATCAGGAGGCGACTGCGCATTTCGATCGCCGACAATTAAAGAGTCGTGGAAGGCACGAGTAATTGCAAGCCATTCTGTGTCATATTGTAAACGCCAACGAGGTGACTCCTGGGCTGGGGGGTGCTCAGATATTGTCTCTGGCTTAAAGGGATGAACTTCGCAGAGCTGTAAATAGTGTCTGTGTGCTTCGCATTTGTCGAGAGCAAGGAAACGAACTTCTTTGTTCTTGATTCCAGGAGGTACTGGCTGACCCAGTGTCTTCTTGGGCTGGGGACGAGCAAACGATGCCGGAAGCTGTGCCCTAAGTTCGTCCGATACTCCATTTGACACCTCTGGAGCTTTCTTCGTCTCAACCTCGCTCTTCTTGGCTTCTGGAATCGCGCTAGGCTCTGTGACCTCCTCGTCATCGTCCATGTCTAGATCGATCTCATCAGGGTTGGTCTCGGTAGCTAGGGCTGAGGCTGGAGCTGGAGCAGATGCAGACGCAGACACAGGATCCTCTTTGTGCTCCTCAACCGCAGGCTCGGTATCAGTATAAATCCTGACCGCAGCGAACTTGACGTGCATATGGGCTGAAAACCAGTAGGGGGGTCGAAGACGGTCCATGACATATTCGGCCGCCACACTACCAAGCGTACCATCTTTAGATTCCTGTTTGAAAAATGGTTTCTTTTTGAAGAGATCTGCATGATCGCCATGCCACTCAACTGCGCGTGGCCAGTCGTGGCTCAGACCAACATCCACCTGAGTCCGTACCTGAAGCAGTTTGCGGACGTCAAACTCTCGAATATGATACCACGATTTGACGTCATCGCCGCTGAATGGAAGTCTTTCGTGATGTGGCTTGCGATAGTCGAATCCCTTCCAGATACCAGACATGCCAGCAATGCGTAGTGGACCGAAGCGCAAAATATTTGCAGCGCCCAGGTAGTAAATATTGGGCGCTACCCAACCTCCATAGTAGAGCTCCCAGAGATGTGAGCTAGCCTCGTGATTACCAGCAATAAATATTGTTAGATAAGGCGCTTTTTGTTCTCCAGAGTAGTACTTTGGGAAATCGCCTAGGCGGCGGTACTTGACAGGGCAAGACATGATGCTCAAATCTGCAGCATTTCGAACAGACTGTAATGCGGAGTGAGTACAACCCGGAAGATAGAAGACACCAAGTCTGGATAGAGACTGTATACCTGAAAATCGCCGCCAATGATGAGAATGTCGACACCATCCCAACCACGCTGCTTACAAGCCTCGTCCACTGAAGCGTAGATTGCATCTAGTGTGCCATGACCCTATAGCCGTTAATACCACGCCAATTGCATCGACGAGTTAGGAAAACTCACGCATCCTTCAACTGCAACTCGGACGCCCTGCGTCTCGAATGTGTTGGCAGCCATTTTGCGGTTTGTCGCGAGGTTGAAGTTGTAGTTGGAAAGTTGAGGTTGAGTGGGTTCACATGCAGAAGCTGCTTTCCATAATGGGCAAGCAACTGCTGACCATGATAGTACCAGATACGGGGTCGATTTTTCCTTTCAATTTTCTGCCTAAAATAATGACTCAAGCAATTCAACGATACATAGTGGAGTTTGATCAGAGTAAGATGCAGGCCATCTTGACAGTCATTTGGGGCATGGCAGTCCTGTATTGTCGTATCTCCGCCCTTCAGAGTTGTGTATAGTTTAGAGCCACCAAGCACAAGGATACCCAGTCAATCTTTGCAAGTCCGTGAATTAAAGTCGAGTCTTTGCTTTAAGCAATGGTCCTGGAGTGGCAAGGTCTGAAAGCTTGAATGATACAAAATATCCTTGTTATATTAGATGTGATACGGCAGATAATTAGGCGTTTGATCGTCATGCAATGGCCTGGCCGCTCAAGTCGATGACTCTGATCGTGCATGAACTATTTAATGAAGAAATTTACCACGACAAAAAACATCACATATAAAACAAGATTATGGTAAAAAAATGTTGCCCTTCAGAAAAAGCGAAAGCTCAATGCGTCAACTGAGTCACGCAGAGTGAGAGGGTTACTTTAATCTTCCATCTCTAATAGACGTTCGACCCACGGAGGAGTGAAGAGAAGAACGCATATGCTGAAATGGTGACAGGTCACGTAGGAGTATGTTGCCCTGAATGGCAGAAACTAGATCTTGTTCTGGTTCGACGTGTCAACCGTCTCTAGTGTAAGTTCACTATCATTATAAGAACAAAGACAATGCTGCCAGATCTTTAGAAGGCAGCAACAAGCTCGACTGTATCCTTACCATCCCAACTCCAAACGCCGTCATCAAAAGATATTGTACACATGGTTAGATGAACGAACTATGGCGAGTTCTCACTTCATGCTCATGTTGGCCCTGGATGATATTAGTATCAAAGCACTTGTTTGTAGCAATGCATGGCTGGGCAGCATACTGGTCCAGGCCCAGGTAGTCTGATGCGGCCAACAGCTCGAGGCAGAGCTCGACCGGAATCTCCATGTCGGGAACGTCCTCGCTGTTGCGGTAGCGGTACCAGTATTGGAAGTATTCGACAACCTTGTCAAGAACCATGGCGCTGTTGATAGAGTCATTATCAGCGTCTAGCTCTTCCAGGGTTGAGATAGTCCAGCAGAGACAAGGCACGGCCAAGTTTGGTTGGTGTGCATGTGGTCAGGTCAAGTGTAGTGAGTAATCATGCAGCCCAACTGAGACTGAGAAGTCTTGATTGTTCTGTCAAGAAAGCATCGTGAATTGTCATCAATCCACAGCAAGCCATCTGAGCACGATGGATGGCTGCTTGACAATATCGACCTACCTCATCTCTTGGAAAACACACCGGGCCTCCTTGGCTTCAGCGAACTGGCTTCTCACATCGAGCATGCCTTTGATGATGGGACTAACAAGGGCAGCTTCGCGGAGGACAACAAACTCGAACCCATCGCCAGAGACGAGAGTGATGTATTTGCTGGGCGCTTGGACATCCATTGCTCTTGAGTCTTCCCTGTTTGCGGAATGTCGTGCTGGGTAAGCAGTGTTGTTGAGGATCTTACAAAAGAAAAGAAAGGAAAAGAGAAAGTATTTGTTGAGAACAGACTGGAAGAAATAGGCAGAGGCTGGATGGAGACGGACGGAGAAGCTTGCGCTAGGACCTGCTGCAAACAAAGAAACGACCAAGGAAATTTTCTCGTGAGCACGTGCACGGACCAATCATCTCCGTCATTTTCAGCTCCGATGGGCGAGGGCCGCTAGCCTGCTAGGTGCGCTTCACTGCATGAAGTAACCCCCCGGATAGAGATAGCAGTTGCCCTGTCAACATGTTTACTCGGGTAACTTGATGGTGCAACAAAGCCACACTTGACACTGGACTCCCCATAGTCCACTATCCTTCCACTCCTCGAACCTGAAGCGAGTAGCTTAAACTTGCATCAAACAACACTGGACACTGCACCTCAACTCAATCAAATCAACACAGGAAAAGACAGAAGCAACATCTTTCAACCGTATTGAACCTTTTTACCTCCAACATATCAACTGAATTTGGGCCACAACCGTTCCTCTCCGCCTCCATCATCAAACACTCTTCTCCCCGTTTACTCCATCGCAATAAACGCTCGATTACATTACCTCTCTCCCACCCCGCATCATCATCATCACGAATACTATACAGTCGATATTCTATTTCTCTCATAAGCGCATTGCCAAGGCGATCTCTATCAGAGGCTAAGCAATCCTCAAAAAGACTCGCGCTTGAGCCTACACTCCCAACCCTCCACCACAGCCTTGCGCCCAAGCATGGCATCATCGCATCAGTATCGCAACTCGTACTTTGACACCAACGAGCAGACCCGACGTCAACAGCGCACGCGCTCCAGCGAGGGCACCGTCAGCACCACTATGAGCTCGTCGACGGGCCGCGAGTCGGCTGCGACTCACGTCACAGAAGCGCCCACCTTTTCCAAGAAGATTGTTGTTGTCGGCGATGGTGGCTGTGGCAAGACCTGCTTGCTCATCAGCTACAGCCAAGGTTACTTCCCAGAGGTAAGCGGCTTTTCCCATCTACGATTCTGTTCTATATCGATACTAACAACACGCAGAAATACGTTCCCACTGTCTTTGAAAACTACATTACTTACCCTATCCACTCAGCCACTGGTAAGACTGTGGAACTTGCCTTGTGGGATACGGCTGGCCAAGAGGAATATGACCGTCTCCGACCGCTCTCATACCCTGAGACCGACCTGATTTTTGTATGCTTTGCCATCGACTGCCCAAACTCTCTAGACAACGTTCTTGATAAGGTATGATCACCCGCCCTCCTTCAGCCTCACAACAATCATGCTGATAATCCTTCTATAGTGGTACCCCGAGGTTCTACACTTCTGCCCATACACTCCTCTAGTCCTTGTTGGCCTGAAGTCAGATCTTCGCTACAAGAAGACCTGCATTGATATGCTCAAGACACAAGGTCTCACTCCAGTTACTACAGAGCAGGGCATGGTTGTCGCAAAGAAGATGAACGCCCAATATATGGAGTGCAGTAGCAAGGAGATGTCAGGCGTTGATGAGATCTTTGAGCAGGCTATAAACACTGTCGTGGCTAATGACCGGAAAACCATCGAGGCAGCAGCAACCTCCGGTTCTTCTAAGGAGGGCAAGTCATCAACACCTGGGGTGGGACAGTTTAAGAGGAAGAAGAGAAGGTGTCCGATCCTCTAAGGCGCTCGCGGCCAGAGATGGATGAATGATTGTTTTCTTGGATTGAGGAACTTTCCTACTCATCATTGTCTTCCAGCCTCCCTTGTCATCTTCTCCTGGGGAGGGGAGACCGAGAGGGGCACATAAACAAAAGACAGCTCGGTGGGCCAGCATTAAAAGAGTTGTAATGACCATCGCATGAACATTGTTTCTTATAATGATTCACATTTACGTTATTTCTTTACCTTCGTTGCTGTTTTAACACTGGTAGGAGCCCATTCGCGGTAGGCAACAGGCCCAAGAGAGGACATCGCAGGCGTTTAACTACCTAAGTACCTAGGAGATGTATCTCTGCGGCATAGAGGATATAGTTTGGGATTGAAAGTATGGCATGGCATGGGAGGAAGCGCGCGCATTTGTTTTTGGAAGTAAGTGACTTATGAGATAGGGGAGCAACCAGAGCCGCAGGTTGTTTGTTTTTATATGTACCCTTACCATTGGCACCAGGCCGGCATACATAGTTGAGGTGCCAGGTGTTTTGATGGCCTTCCTTTTGTTATTGTTTGGCGTGGTTGTACTGAGTTGATAGGATTGCTGGAATGAAACTTTACAAATAACCTTGAGTCCATTGCCGTGATATGTCATGTATAAGTAATTGTGGTTCGTATGTTGGTCAATGTGAATGTTTACTTTAAGGAGTGATATGAAGAGCCCAAACTCGGAATCGTAGTGCGTAAATAATCTATCATTTCTCTCATTTTCTTCGCTACCAATCTCTTGTTTGTTTCACTATCGAGGACAGATTTGAAAGCCATGAGTTCAGACTTGCTTCACTTAGATATTCATCATCATAGCTGCGTGGCCAGCTTAGGTATTCTTTTCTACCTCTGGACTTCTTGGTTGACCTTTGAGGGTTACTTCATTCATATCATGACCCAAGACCTTCCGCTTGCCTCCACTGTTATACATGTACGTCTTGTATTTTATGTACAAATGTCCCAACTCTTTTGAAACTTTTCTCCTGTCCAAGCATCTGTAACCATCATACAAGTTGAAAAATGACCATCATGAGGGGAGCATTATACATAGAGCCAACGCCAACCGATAACCTTGTCTAATAATACACGCAATATGCGACTTTGTGTGAGATGCCATGAGAGCATCACATTATTTCCATCATTATAGAAGAGCGATGCGCTTATTTGTTCTTGACAACACCGACCTTGGCGGCGCGCAGCACTCGGCCATTAAGCTTGAAGCCCTTCTGTTGAACGAAAAAGACAGTGCCATCCTCCTTATCAGGCTGGGGGGTCATGAAGGTAGCTTCCTGCTCGTTGGGGTTGAACTTCTCGCCCTCGGGGTTAAGTCGCTCGAGACCGTGCTTCTTGAGGGTGTTCATAAGGATATCTTCGGTCATCTTGAGACCCTCATACAGGTTGGCGAGATCCTCGAGATGCTCAGGTCGATCCTTGGCGTTCAGCTTGTCCTGAGGAACCATTCCAAGGGCGCGGTCAAGGTTGTCGACGCTGTCGACGAGATCCTTGCCGAACTTCTGGATGGCAAAGTCCTTTGCGGTCTTGACCTCACGTGCGGTGCGCTCTTGAAGGTTGCGGAAATCGGCGACGGTGCGCATGCACTTGTCCTACAAAAAAGGTCAGTAATTGCTAGTGGGACTGGACATTACAATGGTTACAAACCTTCCAGTCCTTGACCTCGTTCTCTTTGGCTTCGAGCTGCTTCTTCAGCTCAGCGAGGGGATCGCTCTCTTTCTCGCCCTCAGCAGGCTTCTCCTCCGACTTGGCCTCTTCAGCAGGCTTAGCCTCAGACTCCTTGGCGTCACTGTACCATCTCGACACGGCGGGCTGGACGGATCTAATAGTGAAGGCGGGCGCAGCCCGGAATTGTGACTGGATGAAAGGCCTGGGGACGGCGACCTTGGGAGCAGCCCGCAGAGCGCGGGACGAGGTAGCAATGGCCTGGCGGAACATTGTGAGATATATGAGGAATTAGGTTATGGGACAATAATGAGGAGGAGAGTAAATGACGAGGAAATGTCAATCGAGAGAGGCTGGTGCACTTAAGTAAGTGTGCAGTGGCTGACTGTGGTGGGTAGGTAGTTATCAGGAAGTTTGGAAGCTCCGAGTTAGGACTGAAATTTTAAGCTGTCGACATGATTGATTCGATTCGCTTCGCATTTAGAAGGGTCGCGCCGGCTTCTGTTCCGGCGACGGGAAGCTTCCATTCAGCGGGCAATTGCAGGGCAAGGGTGACTGCACAGGGCCGGTACGTACAGCGCCCAAACGGATCAACGAAAGCCCGCTGCTCTTCGTTGACCCAATTGATGTTTCCTTGAGGCAGTAGGACCCACTGCTTTTACTGGCCTACGTCGTGCTCTGGCAACCTGGAGGCTAAGGTTAGGTAGCTGCTTGCTATGCTATTGCTTCATTCTACTTCTAACTAGACAACTTCATCATAACGACCACTACTCCTCCACGCCTCAACGTATCCTATCCGCCTCAATAGCGCATCCTCTGTCGCTCACGGTCTCCTTCTTCGATACACACGAACACATCCTTCACAATGGCGGCGGCCGAATCGGCGAGGGTTCAGGAAGCGCAGAAGCTCGTCAAGTCTGACCCTAGAAAGGCTGAGGCCATCTACAAGGACATCATCTCCAAGGCTCCCAGCACCACATCTGATGCCGCTACTCGCGAGTATGAAACTGCGTTGATCAGTCTAGGAGAGCTGTACCGAGACGAGAAGTGCGCACCGCTCCAAGACCGCTTCTCTCGTGCCCCGCTAACGAATGAAATAGGAATACGCAAGAGTTGGTCAACCTGGTTAAGGAGAGCCGGACAGTATTCTCTTCTTTCGCAAAGGCCAAGTCAGCAAAGCTTGGTATGTTTCCAACACCACATAACCCTGCGCCAGCATGTCACAGCTAGCTAACATGGTGACGTAGTCCGCCAACTGCTCGATCTCATCAAGGAAATCCCCGACAGCACCGATATCGAAATCTCCGTTACCAAGGACTGCATAGAATGGGCCACCGCCGAGCGACGCGCTTTCCAGCGACAGGACCTCGAGGTCCGCCTTGTCACTCTTCAGATGGCCAAGCAATCCTACTACGAAGCTCTTGGTCTCATTAACAACCTCCTCCGTGAGCTCAAGCGTCTCGACGACAAGCTCCGCCTCGTCGAAGTTCAGCTCCTCGAGTCGAGAGTTTATCATGCCCTCGGCAACATTCCAAAGTCCCGTGCCGCTCTAACCAGCGCACGAACAAGCGCCGCCAGCGTATATACCCCTCCGATGCTACAAGCTAACCTCGATATGCAAAGCGGTATGCTTCACGCTGAGGATAAGGACTTCAACACCGCTTTCTCCTACTTCATCGAGGCCCTCGATGGCTACCACTCCCAAGATGAGAGCACCCGCGCTCAGGCTGCTCTCCAGTACATGCTTCTCTGCAAGATTATGCTCAACCTTGTCGACGACGTCAACAATCTCATGACTTCCAAGCAAGCCCTCAAGTACGCTGGCAAGAACCTAGAGGCCATGAAGGCCATTGCCCGCGCCCACTCGAACCGATCCCTGGAGGAGTACGAGCGCGCCCTTTCTTCCTATCGATATGAGCTTGGCAGCGACGCCTTCATCCGCAACCATCTCCGCCGTCTCTACGATGCTATGCTGGAGCAGAACCTAATTAAGGTCATTGAGCCCTTCTCACGTGTTGAGATTGACCACATCGCCAAGATGGTCGGCCTTGACACCCAGCAGGTCGAGCGAAAACTGTCTCAGATGATCTTGGACAAGGTTATTATTGGTGTTCTGGACCAGGGCGCTGGCTGCCTCATCATCTTTGATGAGACACACCGAGATGAGTCCTACGATGCTGCTTTGGCGACCATTGAGAAGTTGAGTAGTGTGGTGGATGTATTGTACACAAACCAGGCTTCCATGCTGGAATAGACTAGCAATGACAGACTCATCAGTTGTATGTAATATATCACACTATCTTAGATTAGGCGTTTCGAGAGGGAACAGATTCGTCTATGCTGATCGACACTTGTTCATCCCAGATAATTCCTTGAGGCTCATTATATCTATCAAAAATTGGACCATGATTTTAGGGTTCTATGAAGTAACCAAAGTTATGCCAATATTGGACTAAGTTGATGTTAGGTACCGTAAAAGATAATTCTTCGGTGTCTTATGGATTCTTTGCGATTTGCTTTGTACAACTATGTCTGTGAATCTAGATAATCAGAACTATATAGATGATGCTTCAAACAGTGTGCGCTGCATGCAAGACGGGGTATGTAATCATATGCAAAGCATGAAGGATACAACAAGTGATGTGTGTGTATCTGGTATCTCCAAACAACGATAACCGACCAATTCATGAAACAGAACGCCCATGAATGCTAACTATGCCATACTTCGTAAATCAATGCAAAAAGGAAACATTGTGTAAAGGGTGTTCTTCATGTCGTTTAGTGAAACATAACTCGGGCAGATTTGCCAGCAGCTCCTTGACTCCTCCTCTTCTCACCCTGAATTAGGGCGAATAATCTCTTGGCTAGTGAGCCTTCGTCCCAGCCGCCAACTTGGGCCTTGAACGCGTCAACGCAGTCCAGGTGCCAACGCTCCAGCGTCATGGCTTCACCCTGACTTGAGACTGTCTTGCCAAGGTATTGGTCTGCACAGCGTTCAAAATAAAGCATAAAGGGGCCCTGGCGTCGCTGCTGAAGTATATCATCCAACAGTAGCCAGTGTTTCCGTGTCCAAACCACTTGGGATAATGGTTCAGGGCGTGTTTGTTTTATAGGGAGTCCCTCGTTAGATATGGGAATTTGTGGAATGGTGTTATTCTCCTTGTTAGCAGTTTGGCGCGGAGGTGGTCCAAAACGGGATCGCTGGGCGCCTGTGCTGGACTGAGATGCTGCTGAAGAGTTGGATAGTCGGCGTTGTTGTCGAACCTTGGCCTGCTCGATGGGAGAAAGGACACTGCTGGTGAATTCAACCACTCGACCCGGAGTATGAGGCTTGAGTGGCGAACGAAGACTGGACTTAATAGGGGAAGCGTTCTTGGGAGGTAGTGGTCGGAGAAGAGGACGAGTTGGGGGCCGCTCAGGTGAATCTTCACTGGCGTTGGATGTTTGTTGCTGCCATTTCTGAATGTCGGCGTGAGAGAGCTGCATCCGTGGCGGAGTGGGTGCGCCTGTACTAGGAATAGGGG
>JABCJY010000321.1:0-61555 GCA_013184415.1 Fusarium concolor | reverse complement strand
AGCCTGGTAAGCCTGGTAAGCCGGGCAGTCCTGGTTATCCTCACCCAGGCAAGCCCGGTGGTCCTGAGTCTGGAAAGCCTGGAAAGCCTGGAAAGCCTGGAAAGCCTGGAAAGCCTGGCGGTCCAGGCGGTCCTCATCCAGGCAAGCCCGGTGGACCTGAGCCTGGCAAGCCTGGCAAACCTTCTGGCCCTGGTTATCCCCAGCCTGGCGGTCCTGAAGGCCCAAAACCTGGAAAACCTTCTGGTCCAGGCGGTCCTGGTCATCCTCAACCTGGAAAGCCGGGTGGTCCTGAGCCTGGAAAGCCTTCTGGACCTGGAAACTATGGCCCTTAGAAGCCTTCTACTTAAGAGAGCAATTCGCTGCTCTCGACTGTGCTTCTGAAAAGCTTGGCTCGATATGCTTGACGAAAAATGCAATTACGACTGGTCCCAAGTCTGGGATCATTGGGCCAGATGACATTTGACATACGAGCGAATAATGAAAACTGATGGAGGATACTTGTGCAAGGCAACACTCATTCTTTTATCTACCTCGGACATATCTCAACGAGAGGCCTTCTTTTTTAACTTAATGGCCTCGACAAGGAAAGCCTGTTTGGCTGATGCCAGCGACTATTTTGCTTTTATTCATATACTCTCGTTAACTCTATTATTCAATACTTAGGTTGAGAAAGTGGAAGGCAAACGCAACCTCACATTGAATACTATTACCTATATCAGGCATCAGCTTCTTAAAACACCTACTATCTTGACTGATATCATTGTGAATTTGTTGAACTCGATCGCATCTCCGTATAGCTCAGCGCTTCTAGTGGATAGTATTGCATTTCTCTCTTTGTAAGACATATGGTAAGCTCTGGCGTGGTTCTGGCGTGGTTTATGCTTATAAATCGAGTCTATGGTCTCAATGCATTTGGAATCAAATTGAGTTCAATTCGGTTTGGATTGTCGCTGGAATGACCGGACTCGCATTACGTTTATCCGCCTCGAGCGGGGTTAACAGTCCATCCCTTGGCTTGAACGCAACGTCTTCGGCAGCTATATAATACTCGTACAACTCCCAAAGATACTTTTTTTTCTTCCCATCTCCATCTAAGCTTGCTTTCATCCTCAAAATGTCGATACATAGTAGCCCTGATGACTCATGGCACGGTGTCATTAGTCCAGCGGGCCAATTCCCACCCGAAAAAGACCGCTATCACCTCTATATTGGACTCTTCTGTCCGTTCGCTCATCGAGCTAACCTTGTCCGTCATCTCAAAGGACTCCAGTCAATCATAAGTCTTTCTGTCACAAAGCCATACCCTAAAGGCGACGACAAGGGTTGGCCCGGATGGCAGTTCCCCGGCGCACCTGATAACCTTTATGAAGGAGCGACTGAAGATCATCTTTTCAAGTCAAAGTATTTGCATGAAGTTTACTTTAAGGACGACCCAGATTACAAAGGACGGTACAGTGTGCCTGTTCTCTGGGACAAGAAGGAGAATCGGATCGTCAATAATGAGAGCGCCGAATTACTTCGTTGGCTGCCAACAGCCTTTGATTCAATCCTCCCTTCGGATGCTCCTGGACGAGACCTGGATCTCTATCCCGAGAGTTTGAGAACCACCATCGATGACATCAATGTCTGGATGCAGCGAGATCTTAACAGCGGTGTCTACAAGGCTGGGTTCGCAACTTCTCAAGAGGAGTACAATAAGCATGTCCCGACAGTCTTTGCAGCACTCAACAAACTTGAGGATCTGATTCATCGAAACGGAGGCCCGTATATCCTCGGCAAACAGATGACTGAAGTCGACATACGCGCATATACCACTGTCGTCCGTTTCGACGTTGTCTATGTTGATCACTTCAAATGCAATCTCGGAACCATTCGCGCCAATTACCCAGTCATTCACGAGTGGCTCAAGAACCTCTACTGGAATGTTGCAGGATTCAAAGAGACAACAGACTTCAGACACATCAAGGAAAACGTAAGTACCTGACCAGAGACCTACTAGCAAACACTAATATTGGATATAGTATACAAAGAGTCATTCCAAAATTAACCCGCTTGCTATAACACCTCTCGGCCCATTTCCCGATGTTGAAGAGGGTGGTGAGTTGGACTTTGGTAAACTCAAGCCTGGAATGATGCGCCACCCTACCGTACTTGCACGTCAGGAAGAGCTGTATGGTTCCACTGAGAAAAGCCAAGAACGTCTTTAGACGTATGTATTTAACTGCTTGAATAGATGGGACCAGAAGTCCAGCTCAACTTGACTGTTCAGCAGTGTTTGTCCTATCATGAAGCTCGTTTCAGTTTGTCTCCCTTGATAATACATCCTTCGCCAACTTCTTCAATGCAAGCGTAACTTCTAGTAACCCTTGTAAGCCTGCTATTTTACGAAGGGTCCGTCTTTTCTACATTCAATTCCATTCCTGTAGCAGACTGCAACCAGGTATTCCAGTCTATATCGGTGTCAATTTCCATATTGATATCAACATCCGTCAAAGGATCAGTTCCCTGATCCAAATCAGTCCAAAGCCATGACGCAACACCCGCATCCACCGGCTGCCCGTCAACCCCTGTCTGAGGGAACGTGGCTGCGGCTGTTGTCGACTGCAGGTCAGCGGGTACGTTTGGTTGAAGACCCGGGTAGTAAGATGCAAAGTCAAACGAAGGGGTTTCCCATTGACTTGAACTGTTATCAATGGTGGAGTTTGTAGTCATGTTGTCAGACTGAATAGTGCTGGCGTCGGCTTGCGAAACAGGATATTCAGAGGTCAAACTTGTTGACTTTCCCACAAGCGCACGCCAATGCTCAAGGAACCGCTGTTCGTCTTTGGTATCTATGAACAAATCCGGGCTAACAGGTCTGGGAAGAGAACGATCAATTTGTTCCAAACTCTCAATCAATGCTGGGTTGTTACGGATCGCCGCCAGCTGCTCGTCTCGATGACACCGCGCCTTGGTCATCAACCTGCGCAGCGGAACCCACATACGCTGGTTCTTGGCCATGTTATGTTGTGATGGGATCAGCCAGACGCTATGCAGAGCAATCCAGGCACGCTCAATAGTAGGAGACCATTGGCGTCGGGATATCTCAATAAGCAGCCAGACAATGGCATACCAATGCGTATACGTCTGGTAGATCCATCGCCATTGACGGAACTTCGTGTCGTCATTAAGGGTATGATTATGCTCAGCTACCTCGATAGCTGCGGCAAGCAATTTGACTCTGATTTCGTCTGAAAAGCGTTCGCTGGGTGAGGTGAACAGCAAAGGCAGATATACCAAGAGTGTCAACTTGGAAAGGACAAGTCGTGCGCACATGACTCCCACCATGTTGCCGATATCATGAGCCTCAAGCGAGCGGAAAAGGTAGCCGTTTTCGAGTTTTTCTCGAAGGCCTTGGAGTAATTGAGACTGCTCTTCAAGACTGGGCCCGCCTGAATCAATGCTTGAGGCCATTAATTGCATTGATACTCTGGCTATCTCAAACATGGAGAGCGCAAAACCTATGTCTGTGAAGCCGTCGCGCTCGGGGGGCGTCTCTTTCGTATCAGGCTCAATATCCGAATTGTTGACATTGAGAGGCATTTTGGTATCGAAGCTGTCTTTGGTGATCGTGAACTCCGTTCCTTGGTCTTCAGACGCACGAATGTCAACAGTGATGATCATCCACCAAAGGCGACGTCGTTGTTCTACTTCAAAGGGAGATAAATGCGGGAACCTTGAGCCATCTCTATGAAGACCAACAGCGTGAGCCATCCGTATCATAAGGCCTGTCATCATCCATACATAGACAGGGCTGTCATGGCGGCGGGCAAGAGCAAGGAATATGACCAAGGCCTGTACAAGGATAATATCTGGATCGTTCAGGAAGTCTGCTCTTGCCAAAGCCTGCTCCAGGCCTCGACGGAACTTGAGATTGAGTTCTGCTTTTGAAGATCCAAAGTTGGTCAATACATCTTCATCTTCCATTGAGGTTATCGCAGCGTAGTAAATAGAGAATAGCAAAGCCTGGTTCTTGAGAGATATTTGAGCTGGTGCACCACGAGATGGACGAACCATCTTCCTGATGCTAGGCATATGCACGATATGCATGATCAAATTGATGTTTTCATCGAAGACATCTAGCAAGAATGGGATTTGTGACGGCAACGGATCAAAGTCCTGGTCGCCAGGTGATGATGAGGGATGACTATGCCGAAACAAAAATGCGTGTCGTTCTGAAGGTTCTCGGTAAAGTTCCTGTGTTGATGGAGTGCTTATCGGAAAGTCTTCATCTTCAGATGACTCCTCATCGTCTGCCATTTTACGAGTATCCATCTTCAATCCATCAAGCTGTAGACGGTCAGGGCCATGGGCAGGGGGAGGCAGGCCTCAAGACATACCTCATCGCTGATGCGGGACCAAAAGCCACTCGCTATGTATCTCTCTCGTTCTGTATCCTTGAGCACCATTCTTCCAAAGTGCTTCTGTACATCAGAGGCTGTTGATGTCGACGAAGGGCTGGCTGCATCTTTGGCAAGATCCTGAGGTGACGCAGCTTCAGAGGCGCCCCGACTTGCAGCCGCATTAGCCACCTCAAGTTGTCCACTGAGTTCTTTAACCAGATTCTCAAGTGTCCGTAACCTATTCATAACTTGATCGGTCCCAGGGTTGCCACTGCCTTGGGCGGCAGCACCCTGCCCATTATCAGCGATGCGCTCCAGGCGCCTTGCCCATCTTGGCGGACGGTCATTAGAGGGGACGACGCAGGGAATATTAGCCCTGCGACAGTTTGAACACGGCGACAGCTTGTCACAGCGAACCTTTCGACGGCGGCAGACGACGCAGCTGCGGAGCTTGGCTGTGCCAGCGCTCCTCGCGTTTTTCTCGGCCGCCGAGGCCGAATCTGACGCGAGAGGGGCTGGGGCTGAGGGGGAGGGCGTCATTCGTGTGCGATCAAAGAGAAACTGGCGAGGAATATCTCTGGGGGGGGTCTGTCGTCGCCGATCAATATGAGAGGATCCTTCTGAAGGGTTTCTGCTGCCTTGAAACAGATATTTGCGTCTTTCTGGTCGGAAATGAGCATAAGTTCGGGCGAACTATCACCAGTGATAGGTCCATGCCATCGCATAAGATCTGGCAATACTTCGCGGCTGTTTTTGGCTATCTCGGAATCTTCCAGTCATGACTATTTCTCACTCCTGTACTATTAACTCTGCATATACCCAAATTTTATCATATAATTCCATCTTTAAAATTCCATTTGAGTCGTTGTGCTTGATGTGCTGGTGATTTGATCGCGGTCGATAGGTACTCCCGATACTTAGCGTTAGAACTGTAATTGGTCATCTGGCATTCAAATAAGCGCTAACTCGTTTCCGGGTAGCCCCCACATTTGCATTTGACAGCTTGAACGCAGGACAAGTCACAGTTGATGTTCATTTCCATCACGAAGATATCGATTGATAGGCGATTTTGGCATTTGGGCAAGTGTAAAATGTCTAATCTGGTACTTAAAGTATCTACTCCGATTCCATAGCCTTTCGGCTTGTTGATACACGCTTCATTAAAGCTAACCTTTTTGACAAAGCCTTGGGTTCGGTGATGATACAATTTTGACTCGTAACGGGCACCACTCCGTCTTTCATGAAAAACTGAGAGCTTCAGACTTGACTCATGTTCATTATTCCATTTCTTGGTCCATACAAGTAAGTTGCGAGTTCTATATTCCGTCCCTAGCACCAGCCCTGATCAACCCCGTTCCAAAACGCCAATCATTATCACAAGTTCACCAAGTAATCGATGCAATCTTGTTAAGATATTGGGGCTTCCTTGTCACCAGCAAGTTCTCTGACAGCCACTTTCCAGCGTCATCTCTTGAGATGGTATATCCAATCTCCAGCGACTCTCGTCCAGTCTTGGGGTCCTCAATACCCACGCGGACTGGGTAATCAGTCTCGCCATTCACCAACAAACTGGCACGTATAATAGTGAAGTCCTCACCACTATCAGCCAATCTTGTCTCCATGATCTTCTTGTCTTGGTGAGGAACATGCAGGGCAATTGCATAGATCGGTTAAAGCACGAGGGGATAATCACGACCAAAGTCGGACACGCCGGTAGTGCCAAAGCAAGTGATGCGAGGTCTTCCAACGGCGCCCTCTCGGCGAACTTGAGCTAGAGCATCTAGAAGAACAGCCATGCCCATTCTACAACAGTCGGGGTCTTCAACCGTCATTTTGTGAATGATAGGTTTGGAGCCAATTGTTGAGAGAACCTCATCCACGATGGAGCCATCCGCCTTCTTGAGACAAGAAGCAACTGCTTGGATGTCATGTGCGTTGCCTTGAATGATTTGTAGGCTGGGATGAGTCTTGGTAGGAACGAGTGCCTCGAGTTTTGATGGATCTCGACAGAGAGCGATGCAGTTGTATCCTGCAGCAAGGGTATGCTTGAGGGCTGAGAGACCGACGCCTGTACTGGCGCCAAAGAAGGTGACAGTCTTGGAAGAAGACATTGTGATTATATTTGAGTTGATTGTGTAATTTGAAATTGCTATGCTTTGACGTCCATCTTCGAAAATCGTATCGCCCTTCTTTTGTACCGTGGAATGGAGGCCGAAAGTTGACCGAAAGGGGCGAGTGGGGCGAAAATCTCGCTCTTTTTTCGGGTTACTGGCCTCGTTATGCACCGAAACATTCATCGTGCATATAGTTATGCAAATGTGTTGTCCAAAATGATTCGCTCAAAATCCTTAAATGAAATGGCCATAGTTGAAGGTTACTGCGTAATGACCTGATGAGATATGCTTAGGAGAGGCTTTGTACTGGAGGGCATGAGATTGCTAAGAATAGAAATTGGAGATTCACACAAGAATGGACTGAAAAGACTGTTTTAATCGTATTTGTAAATTTCTATAAACTATACGTATCTGGGGTATGTCTTGCAGAAACAAATTGGTCCCAGCAAAACCACTGAAACATCTCAACTTGACCCAGGGACGTCTATTCGGGGACAGGGCAAAGATCATAATTACCGTCAGCATTGTTTCCCCACCAAGTTGGGAATGGATGCCCAGGGCCACCAGCACCGAAAACGGCAAATGAGAGGATAAATAGGACGGTAAGACTTGCACCATCAAAGGCACCGGTGACAAGGTATGAGTAATCCCTGAAGATGCGCGGTCGGTAGTTTCGTAGGTAGAACTGGACGAAGAAGCCAGAGAGAAGCTGGCTCAAAATAACACATGTCTGGCTCTGGTTGTAGGGAATGTAACCAGCAAACTGGATGAACTGAGCGAAGTTGATATCTGCAACATCGAAATTCTTGATCTTAGGGAAGAACTAGGAAGGGTCAACTCTGTATTTGAACCAGATAGTTTGGAGAAGCTCACTTTATAGAAGATTCGGTGGAGGATAACCAGACCAGCACCAACAAGCAAACCAAAAGGCACAAGCTCATAAGTACCACCAAGCTTGTAAAGGTAGCCAGCCAGGGCCCACGAGGTGGCATTGGTGTTGTAAGACTGCATGGTAGCCCCACTCCAAGAAGAGTTACCATCGCCATCTCGTAGAAGTGCTCGGTTGCTGCCAACGATGCTGATCATGACGGCGTAGTTGATGAATCCACCAAGGATAGTTCCCCAAATTTGAGTGAGGAACATGACACGAGGAGGGACCTTGACTGTATCCATGTGTCAGTATATGGCTTCATATGAAGAGAGATGAGACTCACGGTATTCGCCCATCTTGAGATCTCCAGACAGGTTAACAGCATTCGAGATGACGTTGTGAGACCACGCAGCGAAGTACATGTTGCCAACGGGTTTGCCGGGGAGCATGAGACCAGCCAACATCTTGGACAAGTTGTTGGTCGCAATGCCATTTCCATATCGAGAGTAAAGCAGTGTGCTCTAAGGCAAGAAGTCAGTTGCGTGCTGGTAACCTGAGTTGAGTAAACTTACGACTGGTGCAATGATCATGCCCGTAATGAGTGAGACCACATATCCCCAAATTGGAAGCGTGATGTTCTCCTTGATCACGACGACAAGACCAAGAATAAAACTGCCAACAAGAATAGTGATGTACCACCACCATGGCGCTTCCTTGTAGTTCTTGGCCATGTGTTCATGGTGGCGGTCGTCATATCTGCCCTCTTTGGCACTCTTGAATGCCTTGACAACGTCCTTGCCCCAGAAAAGGATACAGTGGATGATAAGAGCACCAATCTGTATAACTGTTAGCTCAAAACATTGATAGATGAGCATGAAGACTTACAGCAGCGTTGGCCATGAACATGGCGTAAGCAAAGGTGCCAGTCAGCTTGGGAAGGCCAAACTCCAACAAGCGTTGTTCATTGAGAACTCCATTCTCGAAAACTTCAGCAACGGGATACGTGGTTCCATTCTCTAAGAGAAGCCGTGTGGACATGAAAGGAAGCGACTTGGAACCCCAAGCATTTCCATAGTAGATTCCTGCCATGACAACATAACATACCAAGAATCCAACCGCCATATGAGCTTGAAGAGGGAGAGGGAGAGATGTGTTGAAAGAAGTGATCTATCAATGTCAGCCCAAGTACAACGTGAAAGATTTACGTGAAGACTTGCATATTGCCAATCCAAGGAGATGCTGAAGAGGCCAAGACCCTCATTGTTAGTCGCACCGCCGAAGACTCTCGTAAGGTCCGCAGCCTTTTTACCGGTAACCTTCATAGCAGCCAGACACTTCAGTGGCAGTTAGTAAAATTGAGTCTTTCGTTTATCAAGGATAACGTACTGGGATGGAAACCGAGTTCAGCCAAGGGAAGATATACGCGGGGAAGAACTCATAGATCGACATGCCACCAAAACTGTACCAGAAATAGCGGAGTGGCTTGGAGTCCTTGACTTCTTGCCAATGAAGGCCTTGAAGGGTCTTGACAGTAGGCAAGTTACTCCAGAAAACGGCGTCAACGTGCCAGACAGCAACAGGACGCATCACACCACAAATACCATAGCCGAACAGACCAATAGAGATAGTACTCAAGATGACAGTAGTTGCGCTCAAAGGCATGTCGTAGAAGAGATCCTGAGCAGCAAATACTTGGACACTCGCACTAGCATTGGATGCCGAGGTAGCTGTAATGGCACAAATAGCGTGCTCCTTGAGACCCCAAGGTCCCGGATTGATCAACTTGATGGCCTTGATCCAGAAAGGCAGTGAGCCTGTATGACCCTTTGCTCTCCACCGAGCTTCGAACTTATCGCCTCGAGGAAGAGCGAAGGCCCAGGCATTGCCGATGAAGTATGAGATGAGAACGATAAACGTTCCCTGAATAGTGATCAAAGTTGGTTTGAACTATAGTTCATCACGTCAGTTGCCTTTGTACTGTCGCAAGTGAAAGAAATGACGAACTGTGTAGATCTGGTACATGACAGCTTGGAAGCAAGCGAGACCAGAAGCCAAAAGGATACTTCGAAACGTCAAGGCGCTATCATGGTCGTCTCTCATGGGGAGTAGATGGCGGGAGGCATCGGCACCGGTGATGATGATGGCATCCTTGCTATCGCTGTCGCTCTCCCCAGAGACATCGTGGATCTTGGGGCCAAGCACAGCATTCTTCGAGGTGTCGTCGCTCTTCTCGTCGATGTTCTCATGGCTGGGAACGGAGAGGACAGGGGACTCGACGGTGTCCTCGGGGTCATGAGGCCCCTTGGGCTCGACATCAATGGACGGCATGCTCGAATAGGTATTCGATCCTCTTGTTGGGGATATCAAAAGGGGTTGATGTAGTCGTGTAACGATCCACAGAAGTGCAGTCTGGCTGGCTCAACTGGGGAACCATTTTGCACTCGAGGATCGACCAGTCTTTATCTAAACCAAACCGTCGGTTCCATTGCCGCTGATACCATCGCTCTCCGCGATGAGACAATATAACCTTTGTTGGTTCTGGAACCAATATCGGATACCACGGCGATAAGGTGTTGGTCGCGTCTCAGGCCTTTCCCAGTTTCTGAAGGTCTTTTTGCAACAACTCTTCCCTTATTGGCAACTTGCCCCCGGAGCCATATACGGGGTTTCGCCTCATGGTTCCATACTACCATGCCGAAACCCTGGCCTCCTTCTGTTTTGGTGCTAGTCAAGTTCCTATTCTGTAACCTCCCATGCGCATATCGTGGAGGCGTCATTAGCGTCGAACTGTCACTCGAGCTCCCCGAGCTAAAAAGTCGTCACCTTGCCTTACGAAGAAATAACTCCACGTTTAGCGGCCAAGGTATCAATGATCTCCTCGGTAGAGGCGCACTTGAATCATTCTCTGCCGTTTCTAATGGAACTTGTGTTAGCGACACGAGGTGTTGGTGACATCGCTTCGTATTTATTGGCTGCGTGGCGACTGTTGGATCGAGCTTGATTGCGACATTCTATTTTACCGGGGGGTCCTCGACAAAGGTCTTAGATTGCGGTAATCGGAGGACAACCATTGGCTTGAATCTCGGAAGAATCATGTTACAGGAACTTTTTTTCGTGTTGGATAACACAGCATGGTATGTTGTAAATGAATGTCAGCACCCAATTGATAAGCTTCAAATAGAAATGCAACGTCTTGACACTGATATGAGCGGCTTTGTCTCTGAACCGAGGCGACACATATAATGACCAGTCTAATCAATGTATCGAGAGAGGCCACAAATTATGTCTCTCGACTTCCCATGTCCAGCCAGGTGTTACATGACCGGTGTAACAGACCTGAGTGGAATTTGGGGAAGTGGTCTGGTCCTGGTCCAAGAACCGGGGACGGTTAATTTGACGACCTTTTGCAACGCATGTCAGATACAATCGCTCTTCTGTTCCTCTAGGGACCTTTGAGAGTCAAGGATCAAGGCCGAGACTTGGAGAGAAGCGCCGATAAACGATTGAAGCTTAACATCGTCGATTCTTCAGAGTCCTAGCGTTAATATTTAGTCGCTTGTTTTGCATTCCGGCCTTTCGTTATCGGGAGATTCTTTTTTATCTGGGTCGTTTTCTGCCGCTCTACCCGGATATCCGTCACGTGGTCCACTCCAGCAATTAAATTAGGAGGGTCTTCCAGGAACTTTTGCTTGATGCAACTTATTCGCCATTAGCCATCGAAAAGGCGTCATTGAAGTTATTGTTTTTTTTTTTTTTTTTTTTCAGTAAAATTAAGCAAAACGAATGTTGGTGACGACATATTGGTCTACCAAAAGTTATTCATGAAAAGGTACCAATCTTACGAGCAGTTGTTGAAGCATCCGCCAGGCTTTCCAAACAGCGAAACCAGCCTGTGCATAATCAAATAGCTCAGAAGCGGGACTCGTTTGATCGGCTCCATATTCTAGGTTAAATGTCTTTAGTGAGTTTAGCACTGGCCCTTTCGAGACGCCAAGACTCCAGCCAAGCCGGCACGTATCGGTACGCTGAATCTCTCCATGGTATCGAGCTTCCGGCGAAATACAGGGAGGCAGGAAGTCAGATTTTCAGTATACTTCTATCGTGTCATAACGTCAATGGAAGAGAGATCAAACGCCGTTGATTATTATCAACGACCAAAAGACCCATCAACCAGAGACTCTCAATCAGTCGAGAAGCCTTTTTGATCAGATGCTAGCCATCACAAAAGTCGATGGATAAGGCGAAAACCATTAAGAATAGTGATTTTAGGTCTTGTTTCGAAATATCTATGACTTCTCCTCATAGCTTTCATGCATGTTTCCTTTCCATCGTGGCGGAACGAGATCTGGCAGACAAAGAGCAAGGATCCAGATGCCACTGACTCCTTGTAGGGTAGCTTTGATACGTCACAATACTTCCCGATTGTAGCACTTAGATCGCGATCATTGTGCATTGGGAGTCGAACATTGCGTTATTTGGCCAGAAGCTTGGTATCATTTCCATCTGCAACTGCATAGCCTAATCCCGTTCCCATGCCCAACAAGGAAGGTCATTGAAGCCTTATCACCGTAATGGATGCCATCCAGTCGCATGTCTTTGGGACCCCAACAATATGAGGCAAGATATTTCATCTCAGCGATCAAGTATCTGTTAGAACTCTTATCACGCCATGGATGCAACCCAACTTACAATCAACCGCTTCGCCACTAAAGGAAAATGAATCTTGGTTCGATTAGTTGACTCTGTGCTTCCAAGAGGTCTTCAACGAGACACCATTACCATACCAGCAATCGAGAGATCTGAAGCAGTCTCAAGAGCCAGGACGATATGCCTGGGCCTCTGACGCCACGAGTATATGCAGAGTGTGTAGACTACATAAAGGGAGCTTTGTAAAACAGAATAAGGCTATTAAACTTCCAATATATATCCGTATGGATCGTCTGAAATCGAGTGATAGACGGCGATGGTTGTTCTTGCTTCAATGGTAAGAAGACTCCCTGGCTATCTGAAGCCATTTCTACTCGTGTGTTACCACTTCCTGAAGACAGATCGAGTGATATACGCTTGTCGTTCTATTCTTAACTCGTTGTGTCGCTCATGAAGAACGCGGCTATATTTCCCCAACTGGTACTGCAATAATATCATCCAAAGCTTAGAAAGCTTCGAAGCATCCGCCTGTTTCTGGAGATTAAACTGACCATATTGGTCATCAGGAAAGATTAAGTAAGCCGTTCGAGACATATAGTGGCCCATCTCTATCTGCCTTACCAAGCACATTTATATGTTGTTTTCTCCAATAGGTCACAACACTCGCTCCCATACAATTGAGTGACTGAGTCACTTGATGTGATTCTATGCGAGTATTTCTACTGCTTGCGCCCATCTACCATGAATCGAGAAGAGTGCTGGTGAACTAAACATGTCTCAGTTCCAGATTTCCTGATAAACCGCATTTTATGGTGCCTATGGGCAAACTTGTATAGTGTTGTAAAGCCCTTCTGTTGCTTGATCTGGTCCTTGACAATTGGAAGGAGGTTATTGAAGGTGATAGGGAATTTATGGATGTATTCCTAAGCCTAAAAACTTATCTTATCGTTGCCAATAATAGTGCGGATTAAAGCTGCTATCTTATAGATAGACTTTAATAGGATATTTTTACTATAGTAGATTTTCTAAGAGAGGAATAAGGTAGGGTATTTATACCTATACTTAGGGTTTATCTTATAAATAAGCCTTATTAAGATTTAATTAGTTATTATAGAAGTTTTTAGATTAAAGCCTTAAATTATGGGGAAAAACTGTATTCTTTATTATATAGTGCCTATGAGCCACTTTGAACAAGAGGGAGTATTGATAGTCACTTCATAGCATTAGCCATGATGTTATGCGTCAGTCTCTTATAGTTGAATGGCATCACGACCTCCTGTGCCATGGTGCATTAGATCCCGCACGTTAACTAACTCATAAGTTGTATTAGAACAGCTCATAATTATCAGATCTGTTGAAACCTTGCCTCGTGCCAGCCGATGGGCAACACCTTTCTACCGTCACTTACACGCCCTCAGCAGTTCAGCAGGTGTATGAGGAGGAAAAGAAGCTCTCGCTTCTCTAGTCGTCCGCTGCCCATACCGGAAGTACTCGGAAGTACCCTACTGGTGCTTCTCAGCATGTGCAGAGAATATGTTCTTAAATTAGGTTATTGAGACTGCTAATAGCGAGAACTATTCGTACTATTTCCGAGTTGTGATGAGCCTTGAGGAAGGTATATGCTTCTCGACTTAACAGTCGAAGTTGATGAGAGTCGTTTAAGGTCAAGTAGCCGCCACCTTGTACGTAGTCTTTTGTAGGATTTGTTATTATAGTGGATTTTCTAAGAGAGGAACGAGGCAGGGTACTTATACCTATGATCAGGGCTTATATTTTAAACGAGTCTTATCGAGGTTCAATTGGTTACTGTGGAAGCTTTGGATCAAGCTTTATATTGTGGGGGAAAACTGTGTTCTTTATCATGTTGCTCAGTCTATGCTAATAACTCTTACATAGTCGTTTTGGGTCATTCAGCTTTTGAGCCTGGTATTACCCTACAGACTATTGTCGCAAATAGCATTTTTCAGAATATATGGATCATAAGGTATCTCCATCTGTATGGTCTTCAACTTGTGATGAACAATGACTGGTCTTTGCAATGCCCAAACGGCCTTTTTAAACAGCACACTGCAAGGCAATTACCATATGTCGGTATTGAGGATACTAGCGCTGGTACTATCATGATTAAGCTAATGTTGAAACTGCATTCTTTTAAATGTTTGGTATTCCGATTGGTGATGTCCTTTGGTCATGCTGTATCTCATCATCCATGCCGTTTCAACGAGTATGAGATCCAATTTGACAAGACATATTGATGCATCATGTCTCTGGCTCATTCGAGGAGCTGGAGTGCTCTGATGATGCGCTTTAGGTCTAACGGCGTGGAAGACAATCTTACGAGTGCTTGTCGACGCTCATATCTCGAGGGAGGCCGAACTTTAGGCATCATGTCTTCACAGTGTTAGTGAGTTCAGGTAGAGTTGCGGTCATCTCGATCATGATATATATATACTCGGCATTTTTCTTCAAATCCCCCAACGTTGAAGAAAAAACTGCCGAAGTGCTAAGCCATATCAAGGAACAACGGATCGTTCTCTCCGTAGGAAATCACAGGCAACAATTCTGTGCGGATCATTGCCGAGTCCTTCACGGGCGTTTAGCCCGAAACAGACACAATCTTCGAGAAGCCGATTGGTTCCTCAGCCTTAATTCCCAGGATCCAGGGGAAAATGATTCCGCACTCTATCCACTGTCGCACCAATGAAGAGCCCTCTAGCCGTAAGCTTAGTGCTTAGTGCTGACACCTGAAAGAGGGCTGAGCGGCTCCGTGTTTAGTGTCCATGCGCGTTGCAAACAATTGCTGCACCAGATAAACACCGCCTTTTAAGACAAGAAGACAAGGCCTTGGTGTGCTGAGAAGAGCGGCTGCAATTGGGGTTGCAATTTGGCCAGAAATTGATATGTTCTCCGGGAAATAATCTCCCAAGACTCTCCCGTCCTCGGCATAAGCGTCAGCCCAGCGTTGCAGGCAGTCTTACTGGAGAGTCAACCTCGGACCGCCCTGAACAAGACAGGAGGAATAAGCGCTAGCGGCTCAGAATCGTCAAACGGCCAACCAACGCCTTGTATGGAAGACCCCTGCGCAGCGATCTGTACCAATTTTAGCCTCATCACCTGTTTTCATGCACCAAAGTTCCTGCAAATCTCCGCTCTCACTGCGACGCAACATGTTGAGTAAAAACCCAATGCATGTCCACTTGGAAAGTGCCGTTGCTTGGGCTGAATCCTTCATCCTTTTTGCTGGGCTTTTGGACGCGGATCGAGTCTTTAGTCAGCGTCGCTTTCGCTTCTCGTATCACGTTCCTTGATGGACTCGTTGTTTGCTAGCTAAGCAGGCAGGCTCACTTCAAGAGGCGGGCCCTGAGCCTCCTCTGTTCTGTTTCAGCATCGTTTTCGACGTCGTTATGTCTCGCTCGACGATTGTATCCGCATTGAGCGTTGCGTGTCTCCTCGCAAGGCCTGCCGCGGGTTTGGCTGGATGGTGGACTTGGTCATCGGATACTCTTACACCACATTTCGCGTACCAAGATCCGGGGTCTGGAGATATTTTACACAGCTCGTGCAACAGCAACGGGTCGGCTTCTTTTTCGACCAAAAATCCCAATAAATTCCCTCTCAAAGCTACGCCAAAACCAGGGACAGCGCTCGCCATATCGGGCTGGTGGGATGATGCTCTCAACACGCCAATAGTGAGTCTTCACTGCCTGAGCGCTGCAAACAGGCGCTAACATTGTAGGCTTCCGTCTTTTACCAAGGCACCGACGACGCGATAGTGAATGCCTACATGACATGCGACAACAAAACAGGCAACTACAAACTGGGCTCCGACGGCTCTGAGCTTGTATCCCAATCGGCAAACACACCCTCGGTACATGAAAAGACTGGATTGGCGGTCGCAGAACTGGGAGATTATGGAGGCTCTAGAGTTTATTACCACAACGAAGATGGGCTTTTGAGCGTAATTGCGTACGATGACGATACCGACTGGCGATACGATGGTCCAGTCTCACTCAAGAAGCCGTCCGGTATGGCGATAGCAGCTTTGCAAACTAAGGGCACCAACGTTTCGGTCGTTTATCCCTACGATAACAAGAACATCGGCGTGGGTGACTTCAACAAGGCCAGCAAGAACAAATGGAGTCTAGGTAAGGTTATTCCATCAATGAGGTAAATCCGTGTCGCTAACAGGCCGTTTAGAATCCGTCCCGACACCGTTTGAGAGCCCGGCACCGACGAACAATACCGAACCTTCCGATATACTACTCAAGGGATCAGGCGAAGCGCCATTCACTCTCGAAGCCTACAACAACGTCGCCGTCAACCTCGGCCTCGCGACCCGCGGAAAGAAGGGGTTGTCCATCTTCTACATCGGCAAAGATTCTCAATTACACGCTTATTCGAAAGTTGAGGGCGCTTGGGAGGAAGTGAAGAGCGCTGGGAAACAGAAATGGCCTGAAGCAGACAACGCTTCTGGACGCTTGGCCGTTATCTCACCATTGGATTCCGACGAGATCTGGGTATACTATTGGAGCGGAAACAAGATCCTAGAACTACACAAGGATTCGAGTAATATTTGGCGGGATGCCAAGGAGCCATCGGGCGACACTGGTTCCAATTGGCCCGGTGCAGGCAGCGGTTCGGACAGCGGCTCGGACAGCGGCTCAGACAGCGGCTCAGGCTCTGGCCCCGGTTCAGGATCCGGCTCTGGCTCTGACTCTGACTCGGGGGAGACAAAAGACACTGATACGGGTATGACAGCTGGAGCCAAGGCTGGCATTGGTGTCGGTGTCGGTGCTGGTGTACTGGCCGTTGCGGCTGCTGGATTCTTCTTCCTTCGCAGAAGACGTCAAACAACAGGCCCCAGCGAGAGTAAGGACGCGACTGGAGAGCTTGGGTCAAAGACTAGCTATCATCCGGTCGAGATGCCGACCGAGGTGCACGACCCGCAGGAGTTGCCAACGCACCGTCAGACGTATGAACTGCTGGGCGACACTGGACGGAGGCCATCATAGAGCGATGTACCCGACCGAGTGAATATAATACTATCCTATCTACTGCATCATCTTTATTGAACATTCTTCATCGTATATTGACAACCCCCTCATCTGTTGCCCTGCGATGGCAGCAAGAACAAGCTGCCACAACCAAATTATATCCAAACCTTGCACTATTATCCTGTTTCCATCGCCAATCGCATCCCCACGCGTCGAATCCACAGCCATTCCAGGTTTTCCAAGATAACCTTAACCAAGTTCCCGGCTACTGGCACATTCCGATCCACTTTTCAAGGCACATCTGCTCCGGAATGCCACTAGTAATCAAGATCACGATCGATCATTGACGTAATGTCCGAGGAACGTGTTTAAACCTTTTTGTCACGCGACACCTAGCCAATTCTTCAATTGCTATTCTTCCTGTCACAAGCAACAAGAGCAAGAGAAGCCATGTCTAGCAGCATTTTGAGCACCTTTGTCGGCGCCATTCAGGCGTCGGCGTCTGTTCTTCTCACTATTTTTTATGGTGTCATCGCTGGCCAAACAAAACTTCTCAGCGTTGAGACTGGGCGACAAATCTCCAAGATCTGCATCAAAATGTTTCTCCCTGCACTTCTCATCGTCAACCTCGGGTCGCAAGTTGAGACATCCAATGCACTTCAATACATAATCATTCTCGGTAAGTCAGCAATTGCATCGCAAAACTCCACATTCTAAGGCTCTTGCAGGATGGGCACTTGTCTACAACCTTGTCTCCATTGCTATTGGATACGCCCTCACCAAATGTCTCAGCCTACCCAAGTGGTTAACACCAGCCATCACCTTCAACAACACCACGTCCTATCCTCTCCTCTTGATCCAATCCCTCGGCTCAGCCGGTGTTCTATCCGCCCTTGCCAAATCCGACGACGACAGTAGTGATGATATCATTGCTCGAGCCAAGTCCTTCTTCCTTGTCTGCTCAGTCATTTCCAACATGCTCACCTTTGGCCTCGGCGGAACTCTTCTTGGAGTCAACGATGAGGATCCTGTCGACACTATGGACCGGGACTTGCGCGACAGGGCGGGACATAACGATACACCTGATGAAAGCGGTTCAGATGAGGAGAATGGTGAAGCCAATGAACGTACATCTCTCCTTCCAGGACCTCTTCCGCGATACGCGAAGAACGCGGCTCGCAGCAGTGCCCAAGCTCAACATGCCGTATGGGACAAGCTACATCCTCGTATTCAGCATATGTTGGCGCTTACAACTCAGTTTATAAGCCCACCATCCGTTGGAGCTACTATCGGTGTGATCCTCGGCTTTGCTCCACCTCTCAAGAAAGCTTTCTTTGCTGAGAGCGAGGACGGTGGCATCTTCAATGCTTGGTTGACTGTCAGTCTCAAGAACATCGGAGAACTCTTCGTAACATTGCAGGTCATTGTCGTGGGAATCAAACTCGCTCACAGTCTTAGGCGTATGCGTCAGGGACATGACTCGGGGAGTATCCATTGGGTCCCCCTGTCCATCGTTGTTTTTATCCGATTTCTTCTCTGGCCTGTGTAAGACCAATAGCCCAACTCCCCTTCATGACTTCCATCACTAACATATGTTGGCAACAGGCTCAGTATCCTCTTCATCAGAATGCTCACCAGGCAGACCGATATCCTTGGCCAGGATCGCGTTCTCTGGTTCACCATGATGTTAATGCCAGCGGGACCTCCAGCCATGAAGCTCTTGGCCATGGCAGAAGTCGATGATGCAGATGAGGACGACAAGATGTCGATCGCCCAAGTTCTCATGGTAAGAGACTTCACTTGGACCTGGAATGCACCGCTAACTCCCACGACAGACTTGCTATGCCATTTCTCCATTGCTGTCCGTTGCAGTAGTCGCAAGCCTGAAAGCCTGCACCTAATGGATGGAGTGGAAAGGGCACTCCAGGTGCACTCAATCACTAAGGCATCTCTCGTCTATATTGATGGACATTAGGGTAGTGAAACTTAGGAAAGGCCAATAGAAAACAGAGTACTGTGTTTGTCCGCTTCTGTAGAGATGCTATATTCCTATATGATATCCAAGCACATAAGTCAATATCAAGAGCTGGTATTACGCTGAGTATGCATAGAAAGCCTAAGCAAAGTGAAGGGCTAGTTTCGTTCTTGTCTCCCCTTCCCCAGTCATGAGCTATGATAAGATACTAAAACTAAGAAAGCTTTGCGTAGCCTGGAGGCTGGTTGCCCCAAGCCTTCAACTATTCAAATCAGAGTTGCTCTACTTTTCGAGGCATTGTTGCCACGGACGCAATGGTTCCAGGACTCTTTAGGCTCAAGTAGCGGTGACCTTTCTCGTGTCCATCTTCACAGCCACATGACTATGAGCCTCTGTATATAGCCCATAACGAGAGCACAGTCCCCGTCGCAGCGTTCCCATTAATCTTGCTCATCTTATCCTCACCCCCAATCTTCCAAAGCCATATCGCAGTACCAGCTTTGTAGAGGCCCATCAAGCCCAAAAGTGCCGTAATGCCAGCAGTGTTGCCGTGTACTTGATGGGCTATCAAACATATCCCGACACACAGCTCCCATGTACCCAGCATGTAGATGGGTCCTGAACTTGGGTCATCTTTTGATGTAACAGTGTGTCTAAGACCGTTGAGTGCGTATTCCGCTTGCGGGTTGGTGAATGCCATTATGCTTCGAACGATGCAGGCGAGGCCGAGGGCGTAGATTGCAAGTTCTAAGTAGCCCATCGTGAACGAAATTGAGCCATGGAGTTGGAACGTCGGAACAGGGGAAATTTGAGAGTAATGCGAAGTCTAGAAAAACCTTGATCCAAAGAATATGATAACTGATGGTGTGCTACTATCAAACCGTGCCCTTGAGGAGTTTTGATAGCTGACGTCAGATGCGCTGGCCCCGCCTTGCCAAATCGATAACAAAGACATTGACAATAATTTGCATTGCCTGGTCACTAGAACTGCTCGACCTTTCAGGGGGGTGTCAGACTCTCATTCAAATCTAATTTCTATCGTCACAATATTAAGCACAAACTCTAGGCTTAAGCCGTTTATGTAACAGTGTAGCCTCCATCCACTCGAAGATCCGAGCCAGTCATGTAAGAAGACGCATCGGACAAGAGGAATGTAACAGGTCCCATTAGATCCTTTGGCTGGCCCATTCGTCCCTGAGGAATCAGAGATGTCCATGTCTTTTCAAGATCCGGGTTGTCATTCAAGATCTTTTGGGTTCTGCAAGCTGTTAGCCAAAGCTTGATCAACTGGAAATAATCACTTACAAAGCAGTCAACATGTATCCAGGGGAAATACAGTTGACACGGATTCCAGCATGAGCCCATTCAACTGCTAAAGAAGCAGCAAGATGACGAACAGCCGCCTTAGCAGCGTTATACGGACTGGTCAGAATGTCAGTAATTATATTCTTCACTCTCCAAGAAGCAACTTACGCCTGTGGCTGAGGGACATTAACAATGGCTCCAGACATGCTGCCAATGACAACAATGCTACCAGGAGCCTCACGTTCCATGAGATGCTTGGCAACAGCAACGGCAAACAGATAAGTTCCGTCGACGTTGACACCCCATAGCTTGCGCATACGCTCAATGGGATAATGAATTGCGTCAAAGTTCTCAGTAAAGCCAGCTGATGTGACTAGACCGTCGATTTTGTTGTGGATGCTGAGGATCTCGGCGATACACTTGGCAACGGAGTCTTGGTCAGCGACATCTGCGTAGTGAGCTGTGACTCGAGGGATCCTGCTCGTAGTTAGAAGATGTATGGGATAATAGGTATGAACACTGACTTGTCACTGTTTGGGTTTTCCCGCTTGAAGGCATCTGTCAATTGACCAACTTGGGACTGCGCTTCATCTTCTGTTTTCTGTTAGCACCCTATTCGGAAGCCTCGTGATATTGACATACTGTTCAAGTCGACAATGGCCAGATCAGCACCTGAGTAGACAATTCCCTGGCCCATAACCAGACCAAGACCTCTCGCACCACCCGTAATGACAATCGTCTTGCCCTCAAGCGAAAGCGACGCCAAGGTAGGCTTAGAGTACTGTCCGCCCTGGCCAATCAAGGGTTTACTAGCAGGAAGCTCATGATGCTCAGGATACTCGACACGAACACCGGCATCGGTACGAGAGTAAGATCGCTTAGGTGGAACTCCAGGAGGCATGATAAAGATGTAACTAGTTCAATTAATAGACAGATAGATAGAATACAGAGCTGAAAGAGGGGACAAAGGTTCACATTTATTCACCCCTCAATATCTGGTGATCCTTTCCGAATCCCGATCAGCGTGTCTCATCCCGCGGAGCGTCCCCAAGAAACATGACATCTTTCTGCTGATCCAGCTACTCGGCGTTGGTGAGCTGCGAGGGGGCGACGCGTTATGTAGGTCTCAGCTGATTGGAAAGGATAGCCATTTAGAGTAGCGGTCAACTCCACAGCGCAGCATGAAAGAAAAGAATAGCTTTAATCGCAAAGATAGTATTATTTCATCCCCCACACGACGGCTGTCCAAGCCGGGAAAGCCGAGTGGTGATACGAGCGTGGGTGTCCACGTGCTTGGAGTGAACCCCCACCCTTTTCATGTTCCGTTACCCTGGATCAGATCATGTTGAACGATATTAACCAACAATGGCTGGAGATCTCGTTGTCGGACAATTCAGCAAGTCTCAAGTCAAAGGTCATCTGCCTCGTAGAGTTTTATCTGTGGAGATCGTGTCATCTAGAGTCTAAAGGTGAGACCGCGTGAATGCAGCCCTGCATTAGCGATGAAACATAAGTCAATGACCGGGATCTGGAAACTATCAGCACTATCCACGGTTTAACAGTCACCGCTTCTCATTCGATACTAAACCATTAGCTAGAAACTCGATCTTGAGTGTTTGTTGCCTCAATTTGGCAAATCTTCTATCCTTCACAAATCTGCTATCAACTCTCCCAACGCATCCATGGAAATCGCCTCAATCTCGATCATGATGTTCCGCTCTCCGCCGCAGCCCTTTTCTCAGCCTCCTTCTTAATCTCTGAATTAAACAATGAGAAGCTCTTAAATGTCTTCCTTCCCATGATCCAACCTGGCTGCCAGAGAAACGCCATCAGTCCACGCCAGCTCTCTCTTTGCACGAAAGTTGTCCCTCCCGGAGTCTTGGTACTTGCTCTCCAGAAAAACTCATGCTCGCCCAGAAGAAGTGGCCGTAAACCTCCCGCCCATTCGAATAAATCAGGATCATTCTTCTATAGCGAGAGTTATTATGGGTTCGGGATGAGGATGAAACAACTAACAAGAAGAGTTGCAGTGAATTTGAAACCTTCGATATCGACGCTCAATTTCTCTTTCGGTATCAAGTCATCATACTTCTTGGATGGGACTGCCGGATCGATGGACCAACTGCTCCATTCTCTGAATCGGGTAAAATCCTTAAACTAAAGGATCGTAAGCTATGATCCGATGACATATAACAGAAATACTTACAACTGATTTGACAACTTCAACCGGAGCCTCGATCTCCACTTCGACAACGAGGGATGGTTTTTGACCCATGACTACAGCGGTTTATGATGAATTGACTGACAAATTGAAACGATTGCTCTCGTCCATGATGGGAAAGATGGATATCAACATATTATATAAGTTTCTAGTGACGGGTATATCGGACTTTGCCATGGAGCGGAGCGGAGTGTAAGCGCTTGTCGTATAAGCTAAGCTGACACTTCGAGAACACCATTTTCCCAATGTAGTAACGTGGTCGAGATGTCAAATCTTGTTCTGATACCTCTCCAAAAGCAAGTTCCAACAGAAGTGACACCCATGGGTGCTGTATACATTTGTATGCATTTGCTTGCGCAGCCCGAACTTCGGCAGTTGAACCAACTCGGCACCTGCGGACAGCACAATGCGGGGTTGATGTCCGATGATCGGCATTTGGAGCTCCAAGATGCAGCCTGCGTCAATGATGATTACGGCGTATAAATTCACAATAACAAGCCACCCATAAATCGTTGTAGATTCTCTACTAATGCAAAAACAATGAACCGGTACTATCGGTACAGTGATTGATACCGACTCCGGTATGCCGAGTTGAAGAAGGAGGGGTAGGAACTCTATCCACCGTGGTTGGATCTTACAGGTAAGCAGGATCTTCATTCAATGCTACATAGATCTTCACACCGACAACATTTCATAAAACATTCACCCTCAATCTGAACTACGCAAGTCACAATGGCACCTTCAGAGCTCACCTCAGAGCTATCCCAGCTCTTCGAAACCATCGAAAAGCGCTTCAAGAACACCCAGTTGGGTGACCAGCGCTGGTACCTCCTCGTTATCGCCTGCCTCTCCGCCAGTTCCGATCCTGAAGCCGCAGCAGCCCTGTACCAATACCTCACCCGTCAAGACGCATACCAGACCAGCGAGTCACGCCAAGCTCTTATGCGCCGCCTCCGCGAAGCTCTCATCAAGACCATCATCCTCGTAGGCGTATGCAAACCCATCGAAGCCATCCTAGCAATCCTCAAGATCGAAAAACCAGAGGACCGCGACTACAGCAGCACACGCGAAGGATGGCAGGCAGATCAGGCAAACCACGACCGCGGAATTGACTGGTTCAAGAAGGTGTATACGCGAAACGCGGGAGATACGATGGGCTTGTTTGACGCGCACAAGGACTTTGCATGGGTCTCGGCGGAGATCACGTATGGGTTGTTTCTATCGGATCGGAATGTCTTGGATGATACGGATACGCAGCTCGTGGTGCTTCCGGCGATCATGAGCCAGAACCTCCCGCTGGAGACGCATTGGCATATTCGGGGGACGCGACGGATCGGGGTGTCGAAGGAGGATGTTCAGATTATCTGGGATAGTGTCAGGGAGGTTTCCAAGTTCTTTGGGAATGAGCTGAACAAGGTGCCGACTGTAGACGAGGTTGAGCCTGATGTATAGGTTAGACGGAGTAGAAGGCAAGCCATGGCGATAGATCGTGCAATCAAGACATAAGAATAGAGACAAGAGATTCATCTCAGACCCGGGAAAAAAGCATGAGGATGGAATTCTGAACGTCTTCCTAGAGAGCATCCGTAGAAGAATTGGCGGCAACAATGAGCCAAATCCATCTGCTTGATCTTTGTCTCAGCAAGCAGGAGTCAAGGCAACCCCCAGACAGCGCTCTTCATCAGACGAAACAACAAGATTGTCTCGCAGCGAGTGTACGCAATTGGCAGTTAAGGGGATGATTGCCCCCGGATCATCGCCCCAAGATCATCGCAAAGGTGGAGGACGGGAACGACCCTCGCGTATCTAGGCAAGCAGAGAAGCTGGAACAATTCACATCACCATCTAGCCAAACTATAGTATACAATCGATAATCGCTCGGAGCGTTGAGGTGCAACTCGTCTCGGGAGGGACGTATGCACGATGGAATCGGATTTGTAGGCACGGAGGGACGAGAGCTGGAGCGCCGACAGCAAGGATCGCGAGACAAGGAGTGTTGAAGAATGAGATGGGAGGCAATCACAGCTCCGGCGCCGTGGTACCCTTGGATGGTTGGCGAGGACCTAGCATTCGTAAGATACGCAGATGTTGGGGGAAAGGTGGGAAGACGACGAGATAGCGCAAGTGGAAGCGTTGTCGAACGCGGTCGCAAGAGAGGAGACTCCGATGTCCGAAACGAATGGGAGCAGTTGAATAGAGCAGCTCTGACTGTGGAGTGAGTAAGCCTAACGACAACATGAACAAGAGCAGCGACCATCCACGGCTGTGACGTTGAGACCTGTGTCGGTGCAGCACCTGAGCCTGGGCATACTGCACAGCCACCTGGGCTGTTGGGCATAATAGGTGCAAGCCACCTTAGGGCGCCGCTCATGAGCAATCGGCGTCAAGCATGTGAGCGAGATGCATTAACAAAAGTTGTGCATGGCCCAAGCCCCAAGCCTGCTGTCTTGTGCTGACATGGGTGCTTCAATTGAGAAGAGTACTTACGAGCTTGTCGCTCTCGATGTACCTTTCTCTCGCGTGGCTCCAGATACTCAATGAGCTCCTCCAAGCCAGGGGTGTCGCGTCGTGCTGGATGGATCTTGACGCGTTGAGTGAAAACTAGGGGGCTGGAAGCGCGTCTTCGTGCTGAGCAGGGGAGGGCTGGCACCAACCTTCCCATTTTGTGTGCATGCCGTTATGCAACTTAAGCACTGGTGCTTTTTATGAATATGGGCAAAATTGTTGGTCCCTTTCATTGGCGCTGAGGCTATCAGGCACATAAATGTGCACAAAGGTACAGAGGAAGGGATCAAAAGTCATTGCCAAAGCCGACCCTGGTCCAAGACCCACTTTTCTCAGAGTACAAAAAGTACTTCCACTTAGCTTTAAGTCATTAATTATCTTCAAATTATAGAAGATTTAGTTCAGTAGTTTAGATTTAATTATCTCTATATCTTCTAAAATTATAGGAGGCTTTACTAATCTTAGTAAAGGTTTATGTACCTTAAGGTTACCTATAAGGGTCAGTGATTATGTTAGCAGATCTTTGAGCGAGGACTTTTGATCCCTTCCTCCGTAAACAGGTAGCTGTTTCACCTCCATGCCTCAGGCACTAAAGGCATGACCATTGGTGGCAGAACTGAAGCGAAGAGAGGCTTGTCTCTGGGACCAACCGAAGTACCTCATAAGAAGCGTTAAGATATGAATCTCTTCAATGCTTGAGATCAGAGTGTCACAAGTGCCATCCCCCCCAGCACCTTGAGACCTCCAGATTCTGTCCAAGTCTCATAAGGGAAGTAGAACAGAGACGGGACGGGCTGAGCCTTATCGATAAAGCTGTCCCCTTTTGGCTTAGCGCTTTTCTTGCGGGACAGAGGTTTCAGCTGACAAGCGGAGACGTGGAGAAGAAGTGAGGACCGGCCCGTCCTGGATATGCTCCGATCCAATACCATGGCCAACGTCTCATGCCAATATCCGTCAAAAGATGTAGGGGTACTTCATTACGGATACGCGCTGGCACGAAGGAGAGCTTCCAGACTGAAATGTCGGTGAAGACATTTTCCATTCGCTTCTGCGCCCGATAGATACTGAGATCTGATAGAAATCAGTTGGCTGAACGACTAAAACGTCCAGAAACTACTGATACAAACATCGTGTCAAGGGTCTAAAGCCATAGGGCTTGATCGACCTGAAAAAAACGAAGCTACGTCAGAGGCTAACGATACTACCCCTGTATCCACTTATGCCAACCGCCGTTGGGGGCACTCAGCCCTGCCAATGCTCACCCAGAAGAGACATCAGCAGAAGACCACGCGTCAACAGGGGTTACTTTTGATGAGATGTGTGGACTAATCGTATTCCAGAACTTCTATATCCATCTAGACTGACGCTTGGACCCTGAAGAGACAGCGTGAATGACCTATCTCTTAGCTGTTGCAAGAAGGACTGTAGAAACATGGTCATTGAGCGTCGATATCGCTCAAAATTCTTTGATCAAGGGCGTAATGACATCCACGTTAAGTGAGGGAGGCAAGTATCTCTTCTCTTCTTTTCCTAAATGCACTCAATGGTCCATGTTGAAAACAAGGATCATGTTACACAGATGCCAAAATCCCCCCGGTCTGGTAGACATCTCAAAGCAACGCAGTTGAATCCGGCAGGTTGGTATCCCATCCACACTCAGACGCTAGGAAAGGGACAAGGGGCACGGATCATTTATCGGTGAGAGTAGAAGAATGCTGCTAATTTTGACACCCGCCATATTTGCGTTCAGGTGGGTCTAAGCACACGGGCAACTATCCGATGTTTCTTTGAGCGAAGCAGTATATCTGACACTCTTGCCTGGGATATGGGCGGTCAAAGAAGGGCTTTTGGAAAGGTGAAAAGGCATGCTGTTCCCTCCAAGCTTGGCTCTTTCAACTCTCCTTCTCTCCCAAGTTAGGCCTTGAGAGTAAGACCATCTTTCAACAACACTTTGTTATCCAATCGTTTTACGTACAAAGCTGGCTATTCCGATACATCTCACTCATCGTTCATCGTTTGCCATGGGAAGTCAACGTCTTGTTTTCCCCGTGCCGCAGGAGATGCCGGGGCATATGGTGCTTTGGCCCCAACCGGCCACGCCCGCTCCAAAGAAGCGAACTTTCACAGAGATGGATGATGTAAGCTCCATTATATGACCATTCCTACGCAGCGAAGCTAACAAAACTAGACTGAAGATGAAGCTGCCCAGCCCGCCGAGCCAAAGCCGGCTAAGAAAACACGAAGACCGCGAGCCAAGACGGCATCTAAGTCGAACAAGGCGAAGAAGCCTCTACAGGAACCCCCAAAGCAAGAACCACCAGAGTCTCGGGCTTTGGAACAGCCAGTCTCTAGGCGCAATTCCTTTAATACCATCAAGGTTGTCAATGAGCGTGCCCAGCATCTTCCCGACCAGGGCTGGCTGATACAGCTCGAAGGGAACAACCGCATCTTCCTGCCATACGATAAGATGCCGCATGACCCTTCTATGGCAAACCGAAACTCTGCAGTGCAGTTCCAGAGTTTTGAAACTGCGATGCAGGTGCCTCAAGAGGTGCCGTTCTTTAATCACTCCCTCAGCTATGACCAGCCACTCATTCCCACTATCGAACCAAACCTCCTACACCACCAAGTCCATTCTCAGGAATTCATGGGCTTGCCCCATCAGCAGGCCAACTGGCTTCCAGAGCAGGTTTACCAGTTCCAGGGGACTAATATGCTGCCTCACCAAGGGTACTTGAGCTTGGAGCAGTATGGAGGCGAGTCATCTTCCACCAGCAGGGAGACGAGCTTTGACTTTGGGTTTTAGTTTTGGGTATTGGAATGGCTATTGGAATGACAGAACAGATTGACAGATGGGATTATTACAACATAGGTTTGGTTTGGTCGAGGTTATTAGAACAACAGCACAGATTGATGATTGGGATAAAGGAATGATTTTGGTTTACATGTTTGTTATCGCAAAAAAGGTTCTACTAGAATAGGTTCACGCACAGTTACACGGATGGGATCGGGAATAGATTGGATATTTGCATTTGTAACTGAGGCCTTCCGCCAGTCAAACTGAGCTGCAGCTGTGACATGCACTAACTGAAGACCGTTTACCAGAACATACACATCATGGGCCAGGCTTTTCTTCCCCACAATATGACTTGAAGCTTTCTCAATGAGCCTTACCCCTACGCTGATGAATGGAAGCAAATACCGTTTCACTGTGTCAATGTGGAAGGGGTCCTTGCGCCCGCGTGGTATACTTTTTGCATGTTATGGGCTCTCTCGCTGACCAATTGGTTGACCTCAGGTGTTGCTTACTGCTTTATATGCGATGCTTCTTTGGTCGCGTGCAGCACTCGAGATGCATTTCGTCCATACACACGGACATTTGCAGCGACTGAGATCATTACACGCGAAAGTCGGTTGTGCAGTGGCTTTACCACTTGCATGATGTCCAGTAATCGTCTGCGAATGTTGGCAGACCACTGTAGTCGGGCGACGAATAACAGCAAGTCTAGATGATGCCCTCCTCTCTGACTGGCTTTACTTAAAACGGTCGTGATTTAATAAATATAGTATATATTAGAAATATCGCGCTACCCTCAACTGTTAATCTACCCCTCTTTGAGCGTCATGACCGCTTTGCCAGATATGCAAGATGTCTTTGGGTCTCAGCATCGGAGATTTTGTGCTGCTCATCAAAGGGATATGGACAACTGCGAGGCTTCTTGGTGGAGAGGCAGTCCAAGAGTTTGGACGATTCAAAAGAATCAATGATGACCTTGCGTCACTCTATTTGTTCATCGAGCTCATTCTTAAAGACCCAGAGTATGAGACTGCCTTCCCGATACAAATCAAACGAGTAAAGAGGCTTCTCAAAAAGTTCAACCGAACTATTGGAAAACTGCAGCCGCGACTTGGTGACTGTCAGGGAACGATAGGCTTGAGCGGCATCGTGGAGAGGATCAGATGGCCTCATCACTCTCAAAAACTCGAGGAACTTTTTAGAGATCTCATGCTTCAGGTCCACATCATCGGCATTAAGCGACAGTTCTGGCATAGGTGAGTGAGATAAGTCAGAGTTTGTCGATGGCGAAGATGGACATTAACTAAGCCTCATCAGCTCTGCAAGGAACCCGCTGGAAGAACAGTTCTTCTTTCAAAACAGCTTCAGTCTTGAAGACCCCTGTGGGCAGCTTCACCGTCAGATCGACTTCTTTTCCGTCTCTTCATGGAAGGTCGGTCACATTCTAGGGGAATGTTTGCGATCGGTACTAACCTGATACCAGCAACTCCACGAGTTTCTCCTTCGAGTCTTTCCTTCTGAGCATCCGGGACACAGAGTGATCCAAGATTACCGATACGTCATTCATCATGGTGGCCCCGAAAACGAAATTCTGTGCAACAGCCCCGGCATGAAACCTTTCCAAGAGGTCATCCAGCGTCGGGAGCTCATACGGATAAGTGTCATCTTTCCATTGAGGGAGAAATATGAGTCCAAGTGCCCCAAATGCCGTCGCATCAGACAAGCCAATTTCCAAGGTCCAGCATTGACATGGTATGTTCTCCTTCTCCAATAATTCCCGGTGAAGTATCTAACGCATTGCCAGCCGATGTGGCTTATGGCTTAGATTTCATGACTCTTTCGATGATGAACCTGACCCTCTAACCCGCATTGCCCTCCGAGATATCAAGTTAAGCGGCAAAGCCGAGTTTGTGGCTCGGGTCGAAGCGAATCACATTGTTGGGCCAACAAACAGCTCGACTAGGCAGTCAAGGTGTATCTCATATGCCATCGATAAACTTGATCGCCATGTGCCGGTAACTTCTCTAAGAGATGAATCGCACGTAATCGAAAACTTCCGCAGAGTCATGTTGTGTAATCCTCAATGGCCGGATGATCAACCAAGCACATCGGAGAGGGAAGCCATTCGCCTGTTACGGAGGACAATTCCTGGGCTGGAGCGCACCAAAAAATATATCGATTCTGAAGACTTTCCATTTGCTCAAGTTGCAGCATTGTTGAACTCTCGCTTTTGGAACGCCCGTCAAGAACAGGCCCTAGCGAGATTCGTCAAGATGTGCCTAGACGCCTTAAAACGAAGAGGGTCGCTTGTTCGGTCAACAGAGATCATATCGTTGATGGCTTTATATGTTGAAGAAACCAAGGAACATTTGGCCGAGTTCCAAACTGTGGCTCTGGAAACCAGATGTCTTCTTTGGATGTATTGGGAAGCACGACAACTTGAGGCACAGGTTCTCAGTTCATGTGCGGACTTACTTAATCGGTGGACCATTCCCACTGGCTTCGCAAGGGAGAAAACACCTTTGCCCGTCAAAGTCTTATTCTTCCCGCATATCGTTCTCTTGGCTCCTTGGAGGTGTATCGATGCCATCCAGGACGCTGTGCAGTCTTTCGTGGATAAGCCTAGGCATATCCCAGCTGCCATCAAACATCTTCTTACAAGATCGGAAGACATCTCGTTTCATTTCTATCTTCATGGTGGGTTAAGGGAATACCCAGACCCCGAGGGGACTACAAACAGCGACAGAATCACTGCCAAGAGTCGGCAGTGGATGGAAGAAGCGATGCAATCAAAAGGGCAGACCATCAAAGCCCGAAAGACCGAGATGGACCTCAATATTTTGATGAGGGATGGGTATATATAGAGAATCATGTTAGCTGCTGCTGAATGGCCCCTGTAGTTCCAGTTTTGATAGGGCAATAGCTTCTCGGGTTGGGTACCTCCGAACTTGCAACATAGCACAGCCGAGCCTTTCTTTCTAAAGTCGTTACTATCATTGGCTAGCCAGGTTCTGTTACGCTAACATGAAACAAAGAAAACGTTAGTGCTAAAATAATGCAGTTTTTGCAGATAACATGGAGCCACGGGACTACGAGCCGGGCTGTTGTGCCGATTCTCCGGCCTACGGGGTATCAAATTATCCACGGACAACTTGCCCTTCCTTACTTCTCATACCAGCGGCATTATTGACGCCCGTTTGCTACGCAGGTGAGCTTTGTAGTTTAGCCTTGTGGCTGAAAACTAGTCTAACTACCAAATTTAGAAAACCCAGACATGGAACCTTTGTTGAAACAGGACCTGGATTTACACTCTTCGTGGCTAGCACAATATCGTCATCAATGAACATGCTGTCAGTCTTTCCACAAAATTATGACGATGTAGGATTAATATTATCTAATCGGCAACCCTGAAGAGACAACAACTCTCCACGATAACCCTGTTAATAGAAGATCCTTCACTGGGATATGTCGATCGCCAACGCTCCCTCTCTTTGACCAATCAGTTTCAGCTTCCAGAAATACAACTCATGCAGAGCTCGGCGACCATTTCAAGGAAGCAGGGGCGCATTTTGTGGCTTGAGGATGTAGCAGCGCGTATGTCTGGCAACGAACTTTGTTCAAAGTAATGATATTCAACGGGCGCATAGATAGCTGACTCAGTTTGTACTTACTCAGAGCTCTATCATCATAGTAATTCCAACTATAAAGAGATACAGTTACCTGGACACCATCGCGTGCTCCTTTCCAGCGTTGTTCTGCGGTTTAGATTTGAGCGAGAGACTGCAGTCTTGGCGTCAGCAAAGCGGCGATCATTTCCCTTCTCAGCTCTCGTCAAACAGGCGATATCCCAACCCTAACTACTTTCAGTAACTCGCACAGAATGTCTTTTAATTGGTCATGCTCGCGTCTGTTGTGGATACTTTGGAAATAACGGCTCTTGAAACCTCCACCAAAAGTGAACAGTTCACCACCACTCACTCCATCCCCCTCCCGACCTGTCTCGGGTCTTTGCTCATCACGCCACACCAACCCGAGCTGCAGTCAGTGCCAGCTTACTGCTTTTCACAGGGTCTGGCGCAGCTCAGCGCAGCATGGAGCTCGTTACAGCTATCAAGCCCAAGCCTAAGCCTGCTGGCGGCGGTGTGCAACCCCCTCCCGGCGGCCCGTCATCATCTCAGGTCTCGGCCAACAAGCCACGGGTGAGTTATGCGCTAGGGCAGGCCCGTTTGTTTTATGTCGTCGGCGGCTTACAGATCTCCTATCTATCAGATCCCAAACGCCAATGTGTCAGTGCTTGACATTGCAGATCGCTCTGTAAATGCAAACCCAAACCCCCCCAAGAAAAAGTCCTTCAAGACCCGTACTGGCTGTAAAGAGTGCAAGTTCGTACTCCAATTCTGTAACTGTATGCAAGCTTCTCTTGGCTAACAATGACTATGCAGACGCCGCAAAGTGAAATGTGATGAGGGCAAACCAAGCTGCCAGCGGTGCAAGGCTGTTGGTCTAACATGTCATTTCCCGCTCAGCCAATCTGTCTCATTCAACACGACAGCTATAGCACAAGCTGCACAACAATCGCAAGCCGTAACAACAACCCAACAGGCACCCCAGTCCACCACAGACACACGGATCCTGGGCAAGCCCAACTACCTCCTGTCTCTGTTCAAAGACCAGACGCAATGGGATTTCTTCTCCACTTATCTCTGGTCCAACGAGCAGGGCAACAGTCTGCCTCATAATTCACTGGCTGCCATTACTCCTCAGATAGCACATCATGACACAATTATCCGCGAGACCTGCTGCGCTCTTGGCGGTGCCGTCAATGCTTTCACTCAGCCAACCGTTGACACCGTCGCTGCTGACAAAGCGTATACGCAGTCTCTTGTCTACTACACCCGTACTGTACAAGCTGTGGCGACTGCTACTTCGACAATGCGTGCTCTGAGAAGTGTTGCTCACGTGGCTGTTATTTTTATGGCCTATGATATTCTTCGTGGAGCTATCGAGGCTGCTGCTGTCCATCTCAACCATGCCAGTCGGCTCTTGGAGGCGTACCTCGCCAAACGATCTGCCCAGGAGGGAGTATCATTGTCAGAACTGGCGTTTGACGACTACGAAAATGCCCTATTCGACATGATCCAGCGATTGAACACCTATCCCTGGGCCCTGCGCCTCGGCATCACAGGAGACACGGCTGAGTACCGACCCACGAAGCGGTGCCTAGGAAGGCATAGATACGATATACAAAAGATTCCATCGTCATTCTACGATTTGAACCAAGCGTTGAGATGGTGGGATGTCGCACAGCATCACCTAGCTCACCATCTGTTGGAAGAGGAAGAGAAGCATGAGCTGACCAAAGCAGCTTGGGAGCGAGCCTTCACAGTCCTTTCCAGCTGGCACAATGCTTTCGTCCTGCTATACCGCGAAATGCAAAACCGTCAAAAGGAAGACCCCCAGAATTACCTGATAGCCAGTGTTTTCGAGGCCCTCTACCTCGAGTGTTTATCCAGCTTATACTTACAGCTCAACGCAGAAGCAAAAGTGCTCCCCGACGCTCGACCCATATACCGCGAGATCATCACCACGTCACGTCAAATACTCCAAGACTTGAAGGGACCGCAGGCCAACTTCCGATGGATGGACAACAACGTGATGAAGCCGCTATTCGTTGTGCTTTTCAAGTGCAACGACTTTTCAATCAGAGAGGGAGTCAAAGAAGTATTGCAGGCAGGTGTTGCAAAGTTTGGGCCAGCGTGTTTGGCTGGAGTCGTGTTGGGGATGATGTATATGAAGCCTGAGCAGGTTCCTGATATTTTGAGGAATGCTGAAAGAGGAATTGGATGGCATCTCACGTCTGTTGGGTGTAACCCTGGAGTGATTACTGCTGGCTAAAATTGCAAATAAAAAGATAGCTATGAGCGTGATTTTCTAGAGTTTTTCATACCATACACGAATAATATGAGCGAACATGAGCACTTAGTTTGAAGATTTTGGTGTTGAGTACAGTGCAGGTTCAGTTGAGCCAATGATTGAATGCGGGTGGAGATGAGAGTCGTTACCTTATCGGCGCTGCTATCGGTCGGCCGTTGCATCCGAGTTGAGGACCGATGCTTGGGAGTACTTCTTGCTTGTAGTGGGTCTCAGAAAAGGTACTTCGCTCTTGGAGCACCACCAGAGAATTTAGTGCACAATGTGCCCCTGCATAAGTGGATACTCACACACATAATTCATGACTTTGTGCGCGATTTCTTGTGCATCTTGACTTGTGCAGTTATGCTCGCATTGCCAGGATGAGACCTTCACTACAACCGACATTGGACATTGGCGATATCAGATAATATTGTAATATTTAAACGAATGTAAACGAATGAACGCAATTTCGCTGCCATATCTAAACTTTTCCCTACTAAACTCCCCTCAAAGGCTTCTTCGCAAATCCAATCCTCGTCTTCTCCGCATCAAACACCACAAAAGCCGCCTTAAGAGCCAGAGCTCCAAAGATATTGATATCCGAGCCTGAACTCTGAAGTCCACCATAACAGGTACTAGAGCCTCTCTTGTCCTTCTGCCCCGGATCTTTCGGCTCGGGTCCCTCAAGTGGTGCGAAATTCATGTATGCACCTGGGACTGTGACACCGACATCACCAACGTAGAAGGTAAAGTCGGGCATAGTTGTGTCACACGGGAATACGTAGCCTCCCGCTGCTTGGTCGACTTTTGCACCGTTGACTTGCGAATAGTACGCCTTGTTCACTTCTTCGGGTAAGAACATGAGGGATGTGCCGGTGTCAGCGATGGCCCCGATAGGCGTGATGATGGTTTTGCCTTTGCCAACGGAAAACCCCGTTGTTCTGAACCTCCACATTCCCGTTGCTGAATCGACAGCCGTATACGCAATGTCTCCCGTGTACGCTGTCTTGTTGATAACGCCAAAGGTGTATGTACCTGGCGCGTCGTGCTGCAAATCTGCCGTGAAAACTTGAGTGCCGTGCTCTGTCTTTGCGTTTTCAAAGAAGGTATCCTGTTTCTGAGGAGTGACTGTGTTGATGGAACTGAAACCGAGTCCCAATAGACCATCCACGTCTTGCTGCTGTGCAAAAGACTCATGCACCTTGTCAGCAACTTGTACGGCCTGAGCCGCCACTGAAAGGCCACCGATCGAGACTGTATCTTTCACCACATGGCCCGATGCACCACTTCCATCACCATACTCAATCAACCATTTTGCTTCGTTCATCGCTTTGTGAGACTTCGATTTGGAGGCATCATATCGATTCCGGCTACCGCCAGCAGCAGCCGCTTTCGAGCCATATACCCATAAATCTGAAGATCCTGTATCGAGGTCCATCTGAAAAGTCCTTGGAGGGTTACCAATCTGAACTGGTGTTAACCACTCAGCGTCATCGTCGATAGGTCTGTTTGCGACGGCACCAGTGCCATCTCTCCTCGCAAGGGCTGAATTGGCGAGATGTTCAGGAAGATCGATATGGTACTTTCGATAGATCTTGTTGAGAGCTGCAATTCCATTGCGCTTATACACAGGATTTCTGACTTGTTGAACTGAGTGTTCGTTTGGTGATGAAACGGTCGGAAGGCCAGCGACCAGAGTGATAGAAGCGAGCCCGCTCGTGACAAGAGATGAGAATCTCATTATAAAGGAGAGTAACTAACAAAAAAGAAAAGATGAAGTGAACGTGCCGCACGAAGGAATGGCTAGAGCAAAGCGTACAATGACAATCTACTCATGGCAAGGGCCTCACAACTCATATACTCCCTCCGTCCAACAAAAGGTGGACTCAGGCCCTCCGCATTTTCACTCAGGACGAAAACTTGTTGCAGTACGGTAGAAACTAGTGACCCAAGCTCTGACAGACGCGTCAACAATCTGCAGCTGGCTGCAGATTCTCCACGACGGGTGAGTTTGCAAAGCTCATATTGGTTACCGGTTTGAAACGTGGGGCGATCAATGGCGGAAGAGAATGTCTGTGGCGGTTGAGTTGGTGGCCACGAATGAATCGTATTGTGGGTTACCGAGTAATGGTGGAGGTTGACACGCGGCTAGTCAGGGCGGGAAAGATGATCTGTTTCATGGGGGAGGACAGGGAGGTTCCGTCCCGTTGGCTGTGATACAGCTTAACATCAGAGCAATAATGAGACGACAACGTAGAATTAATGACGCTGTATGACATATCAAGTAAGAAACTCGAAGACGTTGAGATGTTACAGTTACATAGAATGGCAAGCAGTTCATCCGTAGTGTCCTCCCTGTAAAAATGTTTCAACTCCACTGAAAACGCTTTTGACGTGCCCTGCATTAGCGCAGGCTAGAAGACCTAGCGCCTGTGCTGAACGGCTGAACAGATCCGCGATGATCGCCACATCCCGGTTTTGTAGGGTTACGAAGCCAGGCACAATCGGGAACTTAAATGATCCCAAAGACAAAAGAAATGGAGTGATTAAGACGATAAACCCTTGATAGGAGATTTCTCAAACTTGCAATGGTGATATATCAAGGTCTCCCACTTGCCAGAGAGTATGACGCGCTCACCAACAACGTAGGGTCAGCGGGGATTGCTAGCAAACGAAGTCAAAATCGACTATTTATCCCACTTTTCACGACCGAAAGTCTTCCAAAAGCTTGAGTCAACCCCTGCATGTTCCAGATCTAAAGTCTGCCGCCAAGCTTCCCTCTAACAGACGTTAGCTGAGAATGGCCTCGGCCGGCGGATCTTTTGTGCTGCGCAAGTCCTGGGTTCGTGGTTTCGAGCATTTAGTCTGGGGATGAGGCGTTTGAGAAACTCTGCTTTCCGGTTGAGATGCTCAACAAAGTCAGCCTGCATCATTGTGAATTAAACGATGCAGGCAGGATGTGAGGCCAGCCAGGTAAAAGTGATCAGCCAATATGGGACGGATCTGTGATAAGAATTTTTTAGAGTGAAAAGGACAGTACGAGTTGTTCACAGCACGGAGACACCAATGACGACTTTGGCCAGCCCCACCTGACGATAACGTCATGTCTTCGAACCTCGGAATTATCTCCAAGCAAGCAAACCAGCCCCATCTCAATTGACTTGATACAGCGGATCAAAAATCGAATATGGCTTCCTGGTATACAGAAGAGACCATCCGTCAGGCCTTCAATAACAAGCCCACGCCGCTCGTTAGCTTTGGCCGCCCATTTCCAGAAATATGCCTCAAACAGATCCAAGAAAGGTTCCAGAGCGAGCACGTCTTAGTCATAGCTTCTCGCTCGCTCTCACAGAATACCTCCTTCGTTGATGACCTCAGGTCAGCTCTCGGCGATCGTGTCGCATGGACTCAGATCGGCATCTCACCCCATACACCAATCCCGGAAATTGTCGGCATCCTGTCAGACATTAAGAACCTCGACATCGACTGCATTGTAACCCTCGGCGCAGGAAGCATTACCGATGGAGCCAAGCTCGTGCGCTTTGCTATAGCCAATGATGCTTGGACTGAAGAGGATATCGATACGCTCTGGGGCGGTAAATCACATAATCCTAACAAGCGGGAGACTTTGCACAAGCCGACTATTCCTTTGATATGTATACCGACTTCACTATCCGGCGGTGAATATCAGGCTATCGCTGGAGCCACTGAGCCAAGGAGCATGGCCAAGCACACTTTTGAACCAAACGTCGATCCGGAATTGGTGATTCAAGATCCGCAGTTGACTACGACGACACCGCAGAAGATCTGGCTGAGCACTGGCATACGATCCGTGGACCATTGCGTCGAGACCTTATGCTCTCTACAGAGTAGCGACGACGGCGATGAGTGGGCAGCAAGAGGTTTAGAGAAGTTGATCTCTGGGCTTTTACGATGTAAACACGACCCCAAAGATCTAGACGCTCGCCATATTTGTCAAACAGGCGTTGTTGAAGCCATGCGAGCAGTATCTTCAGGCGTACCTCTGGGTGCAAGCCACGCCATAGGCCATCAACTCGGCCCGTTGAATGTTGGCCACGGCGAGACGAGTTGCATTCTCTTACCAGCAGTTTGCAAGTTCAACGCTCACAAGGGCGTCAACACCGCTCAACAGAAACGCACTGTTGAGCTACTTCTGAAGCAGAATCCCGTCAAATCTTTACTCTCTGGCAAAGGCGTTTCAGAGACTGATGCTGATCTTGGGGATATTCTTGATTTGATTATTCGTGAATTGGATATGCCGCGGACGTTAAAGGATGTTGGAGTTACGGCTGACCATTTCGATGGTCTTGCGGCGAATAGTTTGAATGATATTTGGATTAAGACTAATGCTTATCCGATTACTAAGAAGGAAGAGGTTATGGAAATTTTGGAGGCTGTTGCTGGCAACTGAATGGGCCACGTTGAAAGTTGGGCTTAGTATGGTACGAGCAGTCTCATCAATGTTGCTTCGTATAGTATACCGCTGGAAAAGACAATTCGTAATTGACTTGGCAGGTCCATTCAAATTTGGCTGCATACTAGGGTTATGACCAAAGCTGACTTGCCCAGATAACTGCCGTGAACAACATACGACTATTTCAACAGTATTCCTTGTTAATCCTTGCCCCAACATAATGGCCCCAGCCTTTTGATGACACTTCTGCAAATGGATGCCTATACAACACAACTTCAACCTCCTTGTAATAGTGCCAATGATCAACTATTTTGATCGGCCATCGCCATCTGATCTCGGTGTGCCAAAATAGAACAGATATAGGCCTCCCAACATTATCCAAAGACCCTTATCGTTCAATACCGAATACGTGTCAACTCCAGGGTATCACGAGCTGCCTTGTTAAGCAATCCCAAGCCGACAAGGCCCTCTCGCTTGATCCACCATCCGAACCCTTCCCGACCCCACTGTAAGGGTTTCAGCATTAACACCGGATTTTAAGAGGTAATTACATCTTCTGCTATTGGCTCACCTCCGGGTCCATAATCCTGTTCCTGAGTCAGGCTAACTTTGCACCAATCCCAGCACTCAGAAAACTCGGGTTCATCTTGTTTTGGAAGTCGTCCGTGAACCTCGGCATTGACCACGTCAAATTGGAAAATAGAATATGGACATATGCTTAACCAGGGTCTTGACAGATAAAAGTCACAAAGAGCCTTCGGGCGGGTTGAATTGACCTTGATCTTCATAAGCCAAAATGCTCTTTAACGTTGTGTTTCTTGCCTCGACGGCTTTGGCTGTCAGCGCTACCAATGACTGGCGCGCCCCTACTGCGGGAGATCGTATGTGCATCAATCGCTATCAATTGCTTCATTACTAACCTTTACAGGCCGTAGCCCTTGTCCTATGGTGAACTCGCTCGCCAATCACGGATACCTGCCTCGCGACGGTCTCGACATCTCGCTTGACGACCTCATCGTCGCTTTCACTGATGCCATCAACCTCGACCCAGCTGCGACAACCCTCGTTGGTACCAAGGCTCTGACCACTGGTAACCACGGCACCTTCAACCTCGATGACTTGGCCAAGCACGGCAGTTAGTACCTCCAACCAAATTACGAAGATATAAGCTAATCGGGTTAGTTATCGAGCACGATGGTAGCTTGAGCCGTGCCGACATTTTCTTTGGAGACAACCACAGTTTCAACGAGACCATCTGGGCATCTACAGCCTCTCACTTCACTGAGGCCACCATCTCCATCCCAACCGCCGCCAAGGCCCGCAAGGAGCGTCTTGCTGCTGCTAAGGCTGTCAACCCTGAGTTCAAGCTTGACGCCGATGGTACTCGGTTTAGTTTGATTGAGACAGCGCTTTACCTTTCCGTTTTTGGAAACTTGCAGGATGGAAATGCAAAGACTGAGTGGGTGAAAACACTGTTCGGTAAGTCAAACCTACTACGTATATCAATGTGGTGCTAATGTTTCGCAGAGGAAGAGCGCGTTCCTTTTGAGGAGGGATTCAAGAGGCCTGAGAAGATGATCACTGCCGCTGGCATTCTTGGTCTGGTCGGCAAGATTGCTGCCGCCAGTGCCTAAAGCACTGACATATAGATTGATAACATATCACGAAGTATGTCAGCTTCCTCTGGCATGACCCTCTCTTTTGTTGAGTGCGAAAAGTCGTGATGGAAATAACCGATCAGAAGGTTGTTAGCTTACAACCCCAATGACAATGAGAAGTTATTCGATTTAATGATAACCCTTTATTCTTGCTTACCAATAATCATCCGTTCAATCAGAGTGACCAGAAAACGCCATGGCGTTCGGCTATGTAACTGACGAGTCTTATTTCCATGTAAGCCCTAGCAATCCTGCACAACCTCAACACCTTGACCGATCTGCAAGCTGAGAAATTGTTGAGATCTGTCCTGATCACTACAGTTTTCAGCAGACAAGCTCATACACCATCACTCATTCGGCAACTTGAACTTTATAACCTTATTACAGAAAATGCCTTCCATCACCGCTATAACAATCTTCATCTTCGGCCTCAGCGCCTTCAACCACGGCGTCGGCAATCTTATCTCACCGCGCAAGGCTCTCGCAGCCAAGCAACTGCCGGATGCAGCTCTACCCGCACTCAACGGTTTTTCAGTAGCCATCATCGGAATCGGTATCTACTACATGCTGGCCGCATATCAAGAGAACCGCGGATTCTTCGCCCTCACATTGGCACGATTCATTTCAGCAAGCATCTTTTGGGCGCAAGGACCTGCTTGGAGAGTGATCGCGACATGGGAGGCCATTTCAGCCGGACTCACAGCTGCGGCTCTTGTTTGGGAAGATTATCTGTAGGACTCCCGCTATGTACAGAAATGGAGAACCTCAATAGGGACTTTAGTACTAGTTCTCATGCATAATTGATGCCTAGAACATGGGTGAACGGATTTTGGCCAATGGGTCGTTTTGGCGAGACGAAGGCAGCATTTATAGTTGCCTGCGACTCAAAAGGGAAAAAACTTTCATGTGGTGAGGGTCTTGACACGACCAAAAAGCTTCTTCTTGGACACGAAACTTTACTTTAATAACTTAGTTTTCACATCCCAAAAGTTTATTTTTCTGCCGTGCGATTCTTCATCCCATTCGTGATTATATAAGTCTTCTTCCCACTCATCCAACGCCACCGACATCGTCAGGCTGACACAAAAAAAAAAAAAAAAAAAAAAAAAGAATGCGGGGTGCTGCCTAATCATTTGACTTCTTTTTCAAACCTCAAAGCCCATCTTTTAAAATTTTGAATATCACAGCCATGGACAACATTCCTGTAGAGATACGACAAACCATCTTTGAACTGGTCATCGCTGGACCATTCGTCCCCCCATCCAGTCCCTCAGCGACTCAACATGGACGATACTGTCGCGAAGAGCAGAAGTGGGAGTCAGGGCTCTGGGAACAGCGACCCGAAAACAAAGCATTGAGTCTCCTCCTCATCAATAAGAAATTTCATGCCGAAGTCCAAGATGTTATCAGTCGTCTACAAGAAAACTACCATGTCGACATCATGTTTGTGAAGGATCATGGCCTCTGGACAACTTGGGATATGTCAAAACGCCCAACATCACGATACGTTGGCAACATCACCGCAACTATGCGTATCTTTGATCCTACAGACGACCTTGATGACAAGTTCAAAGATAGTCTTAGTTTCAGAGGAGGTTGTGGGGGTCCTGAAAGCGCCGTCTGGGCATTTTACAGCCTCCTCAGAAACTTGATCAGCGATGGACCTGGGTATATTGGTTCATCAGATGGCCGCGGTTTTATAATCAACAAAATCGATGTCAACATCGTTGCCCCAACAGACGGCGCAGCTCACACCAGACTCGAGTTTGGAGACGACGTGGAGGAACCGTATTGGTTTCACGAAAGCAAAATTGGCAATGAAGATTTGGCACCAGAAGAGCGACTTGCCAATTACATGACGCGTGAGCTTGAGTATATCTTCACAGCATCCCGCTATACACTAGCGTATTGCTTGGTACTGCACGAACACATCATTGATAGTATTTCGTTCCGAGTCAATGGTGAAGAGACGGTCAGGATTACCTTGGATGAATGTCTTGAAAACTGCAATATCGGAAAATGGCAATATGATGTGAACTTCCGAGAGCATAACACTGGGAAGGCAACAAGATGGTTGGAGTGGGTAACCGAAAGGCGGGAGAGAATGAAGAAGGGTCTCGAATTGGATGATAGCCGACCTTCCGCATGGTTCTCATAGGGAGCTTTTTAAAAAGTGTATTAACACGGTTTGGGAGGTCCAACTTTCCAGACCGAACGCTGTCCACACTGCAAGCTATATAGCCTCAAGATGCTGTCTTTGAGATTCAAGATTGCGGTCCCAGTTCAGCGTTGACAAGCTCCTCGGTGGCAAGGTCCACGAAACAGAGCAACCCATGATTATGTGCGAAAACCATTGACATTTCGTGTTGCCGAATGCGCAGATCATTACCTATTCTATATCGGACTTAACGGTCGAGAAAGTCATCAACAGAGTTGCAGCATGACGTATTAGATAAATACCAGGTATAAGATCAAGAACAAGTCGACACTTGAAATAAAAAATAAAGTCAGAAACATCCAAACACTCTACAATGGCACCCTCAGGTCTCGCAATCATTATCGGAGCTGGCCCCACCAGCGGCCGGGGCATCGCCCGCGTCCTCGCCCGTCAAGACGGCGGCAACCTGGCCGTAGCACTTCTAGCTCGCAGCGCCGATAACCTCAACAATCTCCGCGACTCACTTCGCGAAGAAACAGAAGGAATTCTTCACGCCTTCCCCACTGATACCCAACCTGAGAACCTCCGCAAGGCATTCAAGGACATCGCCAACCATGAGGACTTCAAGGATCTCAAGCTCAAGCTGGTCATCTATCATGTCAAGCACTCCAGCAAGAAGCCATTCCTTGAAGAGACCCCTGAGGAGTTCAACGACAGTATGCAAACCTACACCACCGGCGCAGTCGTCTTCGCCCAAGAAGCTCTAAAGCTCATGTACGAGCAAAATGGCGGGCAGACACTCCTTTCCGAGACAAACGGTGCAAAGAAAGGCACCATCATCTTCACCGGTACGCTCGGCGCCATGAGAACAAACACCGGTTACGCTGCCTATGGAGCTACTCGTGCGTCAGTTCGAATGGTTGCACAAGCTATTGCGAAGGAGCATAGCAAGTATGGTGTGCAGTGCGTGCATGCTATTGCGAATGGAAGAATCGCGGATGAGGATACCGAGGAGACGAGAACGGGAAAGCATATGAGGGCTGAGGATGTTGGGCAGACGTATTTGTGGCTTTCGCAACAGCCAAGTTCGCTTTGGGTTCATGAGTTGGACTTGAGGCCTGCACAGGAGTCATTTTAGACCGTTGTTTGGTACAATGAGCACGGAGATAGATAAAGAAGATGAACACAATATAAGTATGGGCCTACCTTTGTGCTCCTGATATGAGACGCCTTGAATGCGAGCGTTTCTCCCATCAGTTCGACCTTGTATGGCTGAAATCGTGGTCGCGATATTAAACCAACTCATAAGCCCGAAAACCTAGTAAGTGTGAACTGTGAATTCTCTATTGCAAGTTATCTTTTAGATACCATGTGTACACTAATACATATTCAATCCACCACTAGCAGACAAAGCCTGTCCTGTAATCCACCTACTCTCCTCTGAAGCTAACCACGCAACAATCTGCGCAATATCATCAACCTCACCGAATCTATGACCCGCTGGAGTCTGCATTTTCTGTATATCAGTGATCTCCTTGGGAATATTATCCAGCATCTCACTTTGCACCGGCCCAGGGTTCACCGCATTCACCGTATGTCCCTCCTCACCCAATTCAGCAGCCCACGCGCGTGTCAAACCTTCAAGCGCAGCTTTAGACGCACAGTAGAGTGATAGGTTCTTGAAACCGCAGCGTGCGCCGACGGATGAGATGTTGATGATGCGGCCCCCACCCGAGGATGGAAGATAGGGCTTAACGGCTTGGAGGAGGAGTAGAGGAGCGCGGACGTTGAGATAGAAGATTGAGTCAAAGTCGGCTGTTGTAACGTCGGTATGGGGCTTGACTACTTCCATACCGGCGTTGTTGACGAGGATGTCGATCTGAGATCCGAATGCCGCAACAGCCTGACCGACTATTTCAGCGGGAGCCGCTTCGTCTTTGAGATCTGCTTTGACGCCTACACACTCTGATGGAGGATCAAGCGATGCGATCTTCTCAGACAGTTCCTTGACCAGCTTTTCACTGCCGGGCGATGTGTAGGTTGCGATAATCTGCTTCAGTCAGTAAAACTCGAATAAAAAGGGTAATATCCTCACCTTTGCTCCTCTTCTCGCGAGTTCATATGCAAAGCCAACTCCCAGACCACGAGAAGCACCCGTAATAAGAGCAACCTTGCCCTTGAGGGTTTGAAAGTTTCGTTGAGATTCCATGTTTGCTGATAGGCAGGTATTGTTGTGACACAAATAACTTGAATTGGTTAGAACTCAAATTAAGATCTGGCCCTTCTTTTATATTTCATTCTCGGCGCCACTTTTGACTTATTCCTATTGCATGAACTCTGATGGCAACGGAGATGTGACGCAAGTGGGCTTCGGCGTTAACTGATCGGCATTTTCCAAAGTCTGATTGGTCTGTTTTTAAAGCCATTCCTTCGGCGTTAACGAATGCATTGAGATCCATTCGGGTAGCGTTCTTTTCTTGTTTCTATTTAAATATCTTTTTGCCTCTGGTGGATCGTAACCTGTTAGGTTGAAGGGTTGAAGGCAGGACGACTTGCATTGTGATCATCATTTGCAAAGCAAGGTAGTATTTCTCCAGTTACAGTAACAGAACTGTTCATTTATATCGCCGAAAGAATATAGATAGTATAAAAAGGCTTTAAGAAATGCAATACCATCGTAAGACACTTCGATGGATGCTTAAAGCTTAGACACCGGCGAAATCTGAAGATCATCCCGACTCAAGTCTCGAACACTCTTCTTCCCAGCATTAGCGAGCGTATTATCCATATCCGCCAACAAACACTTCAAAACATGCTCAACGCCCTGCTGTCCTCCCGCAGCAAGTCCATAAGCATACGGTCTTCCAATGCACACCGCCTTTGCACCAAGGGCCAATGCCTTCAGTACATCCGACCCAGTTCGTACACCACTGTCAAACATGACCGTTAAGTTAGATGCTTTGACCTTTTCATCGGCTGCAATGTCTGCCAGTGCATCCAGCGAGGCTATAGCACCGTCGAGTTGGCGACCGCCGTGGTTGGAAATGATTATACCGTCGATACCGTGCTCAATAGCCAGATGCGCATCCTCCACGGTCTGAATTCCTTTCAGAACGATTGGACCATCCCACAAGTCTTGCAAAACTTTGAGGTGGCTCCATTGACGGAATGTTCCCGAGTTGATCACGTCAATCCAGGCTTTTGACCTCATCAACGTCTTCACATTGGCGAGGACTCGCGCAGCACCATAGACCGTTCCAGGTCTCATCATGATCGTCCACAGCTCAGATAGCCTTTCTCCAATGCTTCGAGAATCGTTCTTCTGCATCTCATCGAACAATTTGTTGAAGACAGGGTCTGAAAAGCCGATCTGACAGCCTTGGCCCCAAATGAACGGTAAGTAGGACGTGTCAAGATCGGTTGGTCTCCAACCCAGAGAGAATGTATCCAGTGTGACGACCAGGACTTTGTAACCTGAGACTTTTGCCCGAGCGAGAAGACTCGCGGTTATTTCTTCGAACTGCGGTTTGGGCCAGTAAAGTTGAAACCATCGATCCCCATCCGCATTCGCTTCAGCAACCTGCTCAATTGTCCTCGTCGCAGCAGTCGACAAAATCATTGGCACCCCAACATCATGACACGCCCTCGCGGTCGCCTCTTCAGCCTGTGGATGCAAGATACTCTGAACTCCAATAGGCGCCACAAGCAGCGGGCTCTTATATCTTGTTCCAAACAACTCCACATCAACATCTCGCCTGGTGACATCAACCAGAAAACGCGGCTTTAGGCGATATCTATCAAAAGCCTCACGATTGGCCTTTGCCGTAGCTGCACTGCTGGCTGAACCAAAGACGTAGCCAAAGTTGGCAACGGGGATCTTTTCCTTGGCTAAGGATTCCCATTGTGTGGGGTTTGTTGAGAAGATTGGTGGACGGAAGGATTGGTAGATGTCGCGTTGGAAGTTGGAGAAGCTGGTGGGATCGGGGAGGGAGACTGGCTGGCTTAGACGCTTGGGTTCAGCTTCATCAGCCATTTTGAGAATTCACAGTGAAAGAGTGACAATTTTGATGGTATTTCTAGAAAAGTTTCAGACTTTATTGAAAGTTGAGTTGGAGGCGCGCCTCGGACCTTGCCTAGCTTTCTCCTCACCTGGAACGTGCCGAGGTTGGTTGTCGATCCTTCAGGATCATGATCCCAATGAAACGTCATTTTTCATCCGCCGGGTGATGCAAAGCGCCGCAACATCCATCCATGTTGTTCAATATTTTGCCCTTTTGAGTCAGATATAAAAGTCGGGCTCGTCAGACTGATCCATGAGATTATTAAAACTCAATTGATTGTTAATTCGAGTCCTTCTGTCGCACGAAGCCGCTAGGCCAAAGTACCTAAAAATAAAGGCCCCTGTAACAGAGGTAATGGAGACTTAGGGCTTATATAAGCTACGCGACACTTTCTATATCAAGTCTAGCAGGGCCTTAAGCCAATGACGATTACTGTGAGTAAGCAGCCTCTGACGTCGAGCATCAATAAGCGACTCTACGCCGGAATCTCCGCATCCGATCTGATACCGACTCATCCGACCTTTGGTATAAAATACTCACCACGACTTGGCCCATTCAAACCGAAAAATGACATCTATTGTTACATCCTACATCTCCTATCAATATTCAAGATGACTGAACGACCTCGATTCAACGTGCCAGAAGGCAAGACCGCCAAAGTGAGCATCATCGACAGCTCACTGCGCTTCTCCAAGATGCCACTCTCTCATCTCATGAAACCTCCAATGAAGGGCATGGATACAATGGGCACCGTGCCAACATGGTCCTTCCTTGTAGAAGGTCCCTCGGGGAAGAAAGCGCTCTTCGATCTGGGAGTGCCAAAAGATCCGCTCAAGAACTTCTCTCCACTGTACGCCAATGCGATAATAAAGGCAGGTTGGGATTTGGATGTGCAGAAGAACGTTGCCGATATCCTCGTAGAGAATAACATGCAACCTTCCGAGATTGATAGTGTTATTTGGAGGTTTGTGACCTGTTCTTTTTGAGAGTCAACTGCTAATCGAGATCAGTCATCACCACCTCGATCACATTGGAGATGTGACAACATTTCCTGGATCCACAGAACTAGTCGTTGGGCCGGGCTTCAAAGAAGCATTTTTACCCGGATATCCAGCTGACCCTAATTCTTCAGTGCGTGAAGTAGACTTTGAGTAAGTTTCAGTCACAAGGTTTTGGTACCACTTGCTAACAAGCTCCAAGAGGACGAGAACTCAGAGAAATTAGCTTTGAGGAAAAGCCGCTTCAAATAGGCCCATTTCGAGCCTTTGACTTTTTCGGCGATGGTTCATTTTATCTCCTCGACACGCCAGGCCATGACATCGGCCACTTAGCAGGTCTTGCTCGCACTACCACTGGACCAGACACCTTCATCTTCATGGGCGGAGACTTATGCCATCACGGCGGCGAATTACGTCCTTCACAATATCTTCCCTACCCTCCTAATCTATCCGAGCATCTATCACTATCCGACTCCCTTCGTCTTTACCTGTCGCAATGTCCTGGAAGTGCACTGGATGACTTAAACATCAGTCGAGGACGCAAGGCCGGTGAGACATTCTTTGATCCGGCGATTGGGTTCGACAAGGAACTAGCTATCAAGACGATCAAAGAGGCACAGAAGGCAGATGCCCAAGACAATGTCTTCTTTGTGTTTGCCCATGACACGGCCATGTTTGATGTCATAGATACATTCCCCAAGAACGCGAATGACTGGATGGCAAAAGGTTGGAGGGAGAAGACGCTTTGGACATTCTTGAACGATTTTGAAGCAGCGCTCAAATCCTAGAAAGGTTGCTTTACCGGACGTTGAGCCTTAGGCCTGGTACGAGTGGTCCAGCACGTTGACTCAGTGCGCCATTCCACCTCACATCATATGTTAGCTGCACTCCACACTCCATCAGCATCTCTCCTTATTTTGGCAACGTCCAACCGTATGGAGCCTCGGAATGAAGCGATCGTCAACAAAGCATCCGGCCGCGTGGCCTAATGGCTAAGGCGCTAGATTTCGGTTCTCATCACCCGTAATCTCTAGAGATTCCAGGTTCGAATCCTGGCGTGGTCGATCTTTTTGGCCTTGCTTTTGCTTTCTAGTTGTCGGACATTATACTTTCATTTTCATTCGAATTGGGCGTTCTGTCCAAGTCAGCTTCAGGATTGGTAATCAGGAATGCAGAACAAATGATATCTATAGCAAAAACCCGAAGCAAAGGGATACTCTCGCGTGGACTTTTAAGGAACCCACAAAAATTAACTGATGATAAATTAATATTATGTTATTGTCTAAAAAACTTTAAGTCCAATGGTATCTTCCACTGTGCTACTGGTAGCTTGAACATCATACTCCCGTTTAATGCTTTTTGTGCTCTGTGAATGGTACATTCACATCCTGGCACCCACAATGACAGCGACACTCCCAAGCGGTGGGTGGTTTAGTCTTCAGAGTATCGATTTTCTGCGGTTTCTTGGGAGCTGGAGGGTTAGGTTTTGGGGTACTGCCCGTCTTCGAAGTGTTAGTTGATAAACCCATTTTTCTCAACAATAGAACAAGCCCCAAAGCTCAGGGGGGACAGTTTGGTGAAGATGTTGGTAGAAATGAACATTGGAGAAGAACGTCCAACGAGGAATTTTATACCTATATGGGAACAATGAATCAAAAATGTTCTTTATTGTTATCACATAGACATTCAGCGTCTAGACATGGTTATCCCAGTCCCCGTGAGTCAAGAATGAGTCCAATGCGTTGAAATGCAGCTTCATGATGGCGTGAAGGGCTCTTGTAGTGAACAAACAAGTCTCGTATTATGATAGCTTTGCATGTAGTAATCAATTCCTCAGGTCATGCTGCGATTCCAATAAAAGCTAAGAAAAGTAACGACAGATCACCATTGCATCTATCATTCCCAGAGCATTGAGTCTATCTGACTCAGGGGTTGGAACAGCTAGGCAGGTCACCGCGACGAGCCTCTCAAACGGAAAGTATAGTGAATCAACCATTATTCAAGTCACAAGTGTAAATGTATCGTTTCACTAATGCCAGTTCCACTGACTAACATAAATCTCGGCACTTCCAGCATGCAAGGGCCCTTTTCCCTTGCTCGAAGTTACGTCAAAGTGAGCAACCTCACAGTTAGTAGATCGCATACCTAGGGCGCAGATCCTTTGAAGGCCCAAGACCACAATGACATAATATCACAAGAAAACAGGGACCTCAACTCAGTCGCCAAGAATCTGAGATCGATCAGACTTCCAGCCTCCAAGTGTAAGAAACGGCGATCTTATGAGCTCGGCGTCTCGGGCAGGGCATTATATAAACCCTATTGGCACTTTCTAACTGTTGGGATAACCATCCTTGTCGCATGCGAGGCCCAGCAATTCTCGGAGTATGCATAGGGCTCCAGCCAAGTTCCAAGACTATGGATTGAAGTAACTGTAGGCTGCTTTAAGCTCCACTCGATACTCCATGTCAGATCAATTATGGGTTGAGTATAGTTCTTGCTTGGGGGCGATAGATGGACCAGATTATAGAGGCCAAACCCCTGCGGCACTGGATTGTGCCAGCAACAAGCAAAGGATCAAAATGTCACAAAAACAGGTTCGTCTGTCTTCAGCTCCCCAACCACCAAACCGACCCCTCAAAGCCCTCAGCGTCGGTCTCCCAAGAACAGGCTCCTACTCTATGTGTCTAACTCTCTCAGAGTTAGGCTACAAAGATGTCTACCATTGTACGCACACGCCAGACAATCTCGAACACTGGATGTTCTTCGGCCAAGCTTCCCACCGTCTCTTCTCGACGCTCCCGTCGTACAACAGAAAGGGAATGGCAGCAGGGGACTGGGACCAACTTTTTGGTCCCTGCGAGGCTATCTCAGACATTGCGGGTCCGTTTTCTGAGTCGCTTATTCGAAGCTTCCCTGATGCAAAAGTTATCCTTTGTGAAAGGCCGTTTGAGCGAGCGGTGGGAACCGTCTGTTGCCCAGCTGTTGAGTGGATGAGACCATGTCTCATCTATGAGAGATATACGACAGACACAACGACACGGTCAAAGAGCTTGTGCCACCGGAGAATCTGCTGCGATACAAACTTGGTTCGGGTTGGGAACCGCTTTGTGAGTTTCTGGGGAGGGATGTTCCCCGATGTGCCGTTTCCGCGTATCAACGAGGGCTCTGTGTTAGCGAGAACGATTTAGAAGAAGCAGGTTCGCGAGGTGAAGAAGGCGACGCCGATTATTGGTATGTACTTGGGTGGTACTGTCATTTCGATCGCTATTCTTCGGTTTGGATGGTTATATCTAGCTTAATGAGACTTAAGTTGAAGGAGCTAATGGGCTGCGTTTTCTCTTGTTTGAATCTGCGCCAGAGCGAGCTTGCGAATAGCATACTAAAAACGTGGTTTCTTTTACACCACATTCCAGGAACCCTTTCCTCCTTCCACCATATTTTCCTGGGCTACCAATTTGTGGTGCAGCTCATCCAACAACTTGTGGATGGTTTCATCAGCAACATATCCCTCCCTCAAAGTGGCAACGTGTTCCAGCTCAACATTCCCCCGCGTGGCATTCTCAACCAAAAACGTGAGAATCCCCTTCTCCCTCTCAAGCTCACAAGCCCTACTCAATGCTGTCCACTCCTTCCCCGAGTCAATACGAGCTCCATGCTGCAGTAGTAGACACAATGACTCCTTGTATGGTTCAAAGTCAGTCTTCATCCGATCCCATCTGTGCAAGTAGTTCGACTGCTTTCCCCCAAAAAGATCAAAGAATCCACGGAGAAGATCTTCACCCATCAGCTCGTCGTAGCTCTCAATGAGAGCCTTTTTCAGGTCTGCGCCTGCGTCAAGAAGCACCTGTATACAGCGCACGTCTTGGGTCGTGACGAGGGCCCAAAATAAAGGTCGTGAAAAGGGAGCAGCCCCGTGTCCAAGACGTCTGTTAACATCCACACCTCCTGCAATAATGAGACTGACTAACTCCAAGCGTGTTTCTTTCAATTCTTCCGCACGGCCCGGCTTTGCCGCTCGAATTGTCTCTGCGAAGCGCTCGTCGAAGCAACAATACAGCATGCCAACTCCTCTATCAGCATCATCACTGATTGTAGGATCGGCGCCATGCCGTAGCAATGTAATGGCAGGCTCATACAAGCCCTGTTGAACAAGATGTCCGAGAGCTGTACCGCCATATTCAGACTGCACGTTGAGGGGCACGCCGCTTTGGACCAGCTTCTCGATGATAACACAGGCTGCCTCTGTTCTTCTGATATCTGCTACCCAGTGCAGTGGTGTAAAGTCATACTCGTCTCGATAATCAGGGCTGAAACTGCTGTGCTGAATCAGGGCATCTACCGCAGAAACTGATCCGATGTTGATTGCACAGCGAAGCCCTGGCACGTCTCTATTGCTACTCTTTGATGAGTAGAAAGCACCTCTCTCCAGTATCAGCTGTAGAATTTCCTCGTTGCTGTGGCATATGGCAAAGTGCAGGGGATACCACTGTTGTCCTCCATGATTACTGCACCCGCATTTCCAACGTGCCGTGATATCCAAACTCGCACCATTGTCAAGGAGCCACCGCACAATCTCGAAGCGCTCCTGGAAGATAGCGAGGTGCAAGGGGGTGGCTAAGGGACATTGCATGAAACTCTTGTGTATAGAGGCACTTTCTGGGCAATACAGCCGGATGTAGTCGGCTACGTCGTCCATCTTGTTGATATCAGCGCCGTGGCCAAGGGCCAACTTGAGCGTGGAGAGGTAGTCGCAGGCGACTGCCCAATGGAGACATGAGGGTGAGAGGAGATCTATGGCATTGCGCTCGTAGAGGATTGGGTTAAAGATGGTGTTGAAAGTCCGGTTGAGGCGGGCCAGATGGGAGAGTTGCCTGTAGCCACAGTGAACGCCCAGGACACAGAGTAACTCTACAGGCAAGAGAGCAAGCCCCATGTTGCAAATCCTTTTTGGAAAAGATTAAAGCAGTCCTGTGCGACTTTCTAAGTTCGAGTCAATCGGTTACCTGTTGGAGTAGGCATTAGGACGTGAGAGTACTCTGTAGAAAAGACAATGACCCCGCAGCTGCCTGTGTTGTCAACCAATAAGAGGCCGAGCCCGCCGTGGCATAATATTTTAGGGCGTCTTTCGCTAACTGGAACCACCACCCATGGTATCGTTTCACCTGGGGTGAGATCGTTTTCGTTTCTCAAGCTTGAGTGTGCTCGAATGTCAAGTATATATAGCTTCACTGCATCTCAATAGGCACATACGACCAAAGGTAGTGGAAAATACGGGATCCCGTCCGCTCTCCCATAGTCAAGCCACTAACCGGCGGATTAGTAGTTGGGTCGGTGACGACCAGCGAATCCCCGCTGTTGTATGTTTTTGTCAAGTTCAGCAGCATTTCATTTTTGCCAGTAACCTCTATCTAAATATCGCGAGAAAGGACTGGTGGTGACGTTTTGCCATGCTTACTTTTGACAGCTGAGACTTGGTAAAAGTGAGCCTTAGGCAGACTCTGTTAGCGCCCCCTGAGCGCTGATAGTGACAGTCAATTGGCCCAGCATTCAACCGACTACTGCTCCAACAGGAAATCACCGAGCGTGAATCAAGGCGATAAAATCACAATCAGCGTTTCACACCAAACCCCATTACCTTATCCCCTCATCAACATCAACAATGAAGCTCGCCAACGTCGTCCTCCCTCTTCTCGCCTCTCAAGCAACGGCTCAGCTTGTCGAGATCCAAATCGGCGACACCGCCAAGCTTGATCTCATGCGTCAAGCTGCTGAAGCCTCAGCCCGCGGTGACCATGCCAAAGCCGCCGAATTGAGGGAGCTCTTCCAAAACTCGTCTCCCGAACAAAAAGTCCAATGGAACACCGACTGTCGCGTTAACTCAAAGTTCGAAGCTAAGATCTACACCGTCAACGATCCCACGCGTGCCCCCAAAGAGATCGCCTGGGCCATGAAGTTCCTCGACGAGCACTGGAAGACCGACGACGGTGGCGATCTTCCTTACCCTGGCGACTTTGATCGCTTCATGCACCGTGATGGCTTTAGAGTCATGCGCACCGATTATAAGAAGCTTCCTTGGGCTGTGCGCAAGTATCACGAGGAGCTTGTCAAGGAGGGTAAGCAAATGGAGCGCAAGTTCATTGCTGAGCTTGATGGAAGCGCTTTCTTTGCTCCTGGTGTTGTTACATGGTTGGCACCGTTGTTCGCTGGCAGTGAGGTTGTACCTGGAAAGAATGCATGCGAGGGTAAGTGACTGTACCAGACGAGGAAAAGAGATCAATACTAACAGGACGCAGACGACATTCTCGACTTCAGCAACTGGCACAAAAAGAAGACTATCTCTTCTGATGTCAAGTACACATTCTCATACACTAGCAAGCTCCAGGTGGGAGAGCATATCACTGTTGAGTTGGCCGCCCAGAGGGCTTCGAAGCAGGAGAAGGCCAAGAAGCCTGAGGGAACTGAGGAAACCGAGGTTGGTGAGCTGTAATCACGGAAGCTTGCCGCCATGAGACGACCGCAAATCCGAGGGACATTTGTTTTTGGGCTATTTGTTTGTAATGAGATGTTTATGATATGAATATGATGAGTTGTGATTAGTTAATGTCGTTCAAGTGGCTGTTCTTTCTCACAGCTTTGCTCCTGTCACCTTTCTTCTCCCCTTTTCTCTATCCCGTAACTTGCGTCTCAATATCTTCCCAGTTGGACTTTTCGGAATTGCATCCACGAACTCAACACCTCCGTTCAACCACTTGTATCTTGCTTTATGTTCCTCAACATGCCGCTCAATATCGCGTACAAGTTGCTCTTTAGAATGAGTTGCTACGCTTGACTTGACAACAAAAGCCTTGGGAACCTCGCCGGCTCGCGCGTCGGGTACTTGTATGACTGCGCAGTCGCTCACGGCGGGATGGGTGAGAAGATGAGCCTCCAGCTCTGCAGGGGCGACTTGGTGGCCCTATCATAAGAGTCAGATGCAGTACTAAACAAGTGTAGAATAATGAACATTGCTTACTTTGACTTTGATGAGTTCCTTGACTCGATCGACAACGACGAAGTGCTCATTCCCACTCTCGGAGAGCCGGACAAGCACCTCGTCACCAGTACGGATCCAACGGCCGTCTGCATCCTCGAAGAAAGTCTCAGCGGTAGCCTTTGGGTTATTGAAGTATCCTAAAGAGACTGTAGGACTTTGTATGAGCAGTTCGCCAGGCTTTTCATAGTCCGTGATTTCCCTTCCATCAGGGCCAACTATCTTGGCCTTCGCTGCTGGAATCAAGCTTCCCGTCGAACCGACTTCGGTATCGTGTTCGCTACTTTGTATGAATACAGTAGCCGTTTCCGTCATTCCTGATGAAGAGGTTAGCATCTGCACAAAAGTCCCAATCTCTCCATCGTCTTACCGTAGCCTTGTCCAAGGCGCCATGTCGGATAAAGACCCAATAAATCATCCACCGTTTCCCGCCCTAAAGGCGCAGCACCAGTGTACACAAATCTTACACTCCCCAAATTATATTTGCGACAAACTTCCCTCTTATCCAGCATCTGGATGACGATAGGAGGAACAATAGGAAGCTGGTGTATCTTAAATCGACTGACGGCGGCCAGGAAAGGCTCGAACTCGAACCGAGGCATAACAATGATTTCGTCTCCTCGATATGTTCCCAGGTGAGTGATGAGCATCAATCCAAAAACATGGCTGAAAGGTAACACTCCAAGCATGACTTGTGTATCGATTTCATCGGCTTTTCGGGAGACGGAGTCGAATGTGCATGTTTGGATGATACCTGCTATGATGTTGTAGTGTGACAGCATGACAGGTTTCTTGCTGACAGTTAGCAAACAGCACGACAAGCCAACTATGAACTTACAGGTAAACCTGAGGTCCCACTCGAATAAAGAAGATATGCTGTTTGTCTCGCGCCTTGTCCTTTTGACCATTTCAGAGGCGGCAAGGCGGGCAACTTCTTTCCATCTTCAATGAGATCCTCGATCGACTTAAATCCGCCTTCAGTGGCCGCGCCTGGCTTTGGAAGAAGAAAGATTTTACTGTGCGGGATGCCAGTCGCGTCTGCAGCCTTCAATGCGGTTTCTAGAAGTGGCGCACAGGTGAAAATGGCTTGTGCATGTGAAGCGCAGAGCTGCTGCTCTAGCTCAGATGCCGACAGAGCGGCGCTGCTTAGGCTGGCGATGCCATTGAGACGGTGGATGGAATGCGTGAGAGGGATGTAGTCAATCTGTTCTCACATGTTAACCTCATCGCATGTCTTTTTGGCACAAGGCCCACTCACGGTGTTATAGGAAAATATGACACAGACACGGTTCCATTCTGACCCAGACTGAGAGTCAAGCCAAAGGGCCTGACCAATGCCTCGCGCGAGGTAGTCCTCCCTCTCAATCACCTCCTCAACAGTTCTTGACTTTCCAGTCAGGCCGCATGTGTACGGATGTCGTGCTTTGGTGACAGGATACCGGCCGAACTCTTCCGAGCTCATAAACTCGGAAACACTGATGGAATCCGGAGGATCTGCGACAAGTCAGCGCTAATTTGGTAGTGAAAAAGGCTTGCAAGCACCAATTGGTAAGTTGGGAACCCATGGTGGCGGGGTGAAGACCATTTTGACGAAGTGCAAGATTTGCTAGTGGTGATGGTGATGGATCATTAGATTGATCTGATAAGATCTTAGGGACAGATTTATCGCGCTCTACGCCCTTTTTGATGCGACCCCGCATCTCATTTGGTGCCTTGGCGATAGGCGGGGGCTTCCGGAGGTTTATTTAAGTAGCGGGGAGGTTAGTTAGTGATGATCGGCATTTAAGACTTGGATATTGACGTTGAGAGATCTTGTTGAAGTTGAGCTCTGAACTGAACAACTTTTCCATTGCTTGAGAATTTTAGGTCACTGGAATGGAATGGTTATGTTTTGGTGTAACAGATTATAGATTATATAGTCTATACAAGTGTATGTCCGTCTAGTCCACCATCTAATAATTAACATTATCGCTAATCTTCCATATCAAATCCTCCGTCTAAATCATAATCATAACCGCTTAAGGGAGAGCAGCAGGGGAGTAGCTCTGGTCAGGCTTGACAACCTTACCACCAGCGAGCTGCTTATCAGTGTAGCTGGGGTAGATGATCTGCTTCTTGCTGCTAACAACAGAAAGAGTGGTGAAGCCCTTGTCAGCACCGAACTGACCGCTCCAGCCAGAGGTGATGGTGAAGGTGCTGGCGCCAGTGCCACACTTGGCAGGGCCGCCGTTGGCCTTGGAGGCTCCCTTGGCCTTGACGACGTACTTGCAGGGAGTGGCGGCGCCGCTGCCGGTGTTGATCTTGAAGTTCCAGGTGCAGGTGCTGTCAGCCTTGTCGCAGGCGCGGCTGAGGGACTGGATGGTCCACTGGGGAGAGGCGGCCATCATAGAGACGGAGTCGGCAGCGGCGGGGGCAGCGACAGCGCCGGTGGCGGAGACGAGAGCGATGATGGCGGCGGTGAACTTCATTTTGATGGTTGAGGTTTGGTTGTGAGGAAGAAGAAAAAGAGTTGTTTGTGTGAAGAGTGTTTGGTATTGGTTTGTTTGGAAGATGAGTGAGTTGATTGATGATGAGAATGGTAGTTATCGTGGGTTGATTAGGACATCTTTATAGAAGTTCAAAAAGTATTAATAGACGCATGACTTCATCTACCCGGATCGTTGGCTCCAATTGTTGAGCTTTGATGTTCGCTCTTCCCGAGGCTACAATGCTACTGCGGTCAGTTGGTGGTAACGTTGATCTGGGCTTCGAGCTAGCCACAATGTTCCAGAACCATTTCCAACGCATGACAGAATAAATTAGCCACGAACCACTGACTCCATCTACCGATTTTCTCGGTCTTTTTGCACCGGCCCCTTCCTGGACCTGGGGAACCCGTTCGGCTTGGGCTGGGTTCTAGCCCCAACAAGTTTAGAGCGTCGCTTTTTCCTCCAATCATCGAGGTGTTTATTCTTAGACATAACGACCCATGCGGATGTAGCGTCCAAATGCGGTTACGAGCTCTTCGCTATACGAGAGATCACCCTGGAGCTATCGATGTTTCCCTGTCCCTGCATTTCAATTCAAGCTTGAATTGTCTTAGAAACCTCGTATAGAAGTCGTAGCAGTCGGTGAGGAGTTCATGTTCCTACGTTCCGTTCCTGTAATCTTAACGACGTAATGCAAACTTATCGTCCTTTTCTACCTGTGCCAAGTTTGACCCACGTGCACGGCCTCGGCATTGGGAGCTTGGCGATGGTGAGACAGCTTGTAATTTACAAGGTCTGAGCACAGCTCTACGGATATGGGATACCTGATCGTCTCAAATCCATCTCAATTGACGACCATCGCATCAACACATTGGGTACACCTCAATTGATTCTTGGAAGAAGAATGGAAATTTTTGTAAAAGTTTTGCACACATAAGAATTATCCGCCCGAAAGTTTCTTGCAACGTTTTCTCTGTCCGGCTGTGCCTATCACTCTGGCATGCGACATAACTTTATCTTTTAGTTTAAGAGTGTAAATCCGCTATGATACCATGGGCATCCTACATTAGAGAATATCACGGCGCTACCAAATTATTTTTCCTTACAATTAAGGAGCTAAATAAACTCAATCAATTCAGCGCAAAAGGTGATTACCAGAGAGGCTAGCAAGAACCATGAGTGTAGAAAAAGATTAAGGTTTGTAAGTATTTGCTTGATGTAGGGTAAACGTTTTCGTTGCCATTCCAGATACTCGAAGATACTTTTTGTGGCTTTTTTTTTTTGCCACTTACTAACGGTATTGTCTCAAAATAACAGTTATTTATAAAAGACTAATGCTGAGGTAATTATCCTTCGATTCTTCTCTGTTGAAGTCCATGTAAAGCTCCTTGCACTAGGCTAAGCCTGGGTGCAAGCAATGGGACTGGAATTCACTTTGTTTCTTCTTCGAGTCTAGATTGACCTAGCATGCGTCTTCAGTTATTAATAGTGTACGGAACTGAACCTCAAGATTAAAAAAAAATTGATACTATTTTGTTTTTAAAGACCACTTGAGGCCGAGAGTCAGTTACATTTATCTCCCCTTCTTATAATGGCTTTCCAAAATAATAACTCAAAGAAATCTTTCAATTCTCCCTCTGACTTGTAGCTGAGCCAGCTGTAGCTTTGACGCTCTCGTCCTGAACCTGAGTATAGCGGATATTGGGCGTGATATTTGTGGGTTGAAACCCAGCCATGCTCGAGACTGAACTCCAAGGATCCGACTTGGCATCTCCTGTTGCCCACTGAAGCATCTGGTAGCTTGTGATATTGTGCGCAGGTGTTGCTATTTACTGTTATCAGCTAAAGTTTCTTTTGCTACCCTATCGTATAAGACTAACTTGTCTTGTCTGAGTTCTCCATGATCTTGGTTCTTTTTTGTGACGACACTTGCACGCGTATGTTGATACGGAGTTCAGTTACTTTTAAGCTCTTGCTTGGTTCAGTCGGTTATTATGAGTGAGGCTTGAAGGTTCGCCGCCTGAGACTCTGGTACAAAAAAGTGAAAGGTTGCAGGTAGAACACAGACTTGAACGATGTTTCGAAACTCCAGGAATTGATAAGTAGTATTACGCGTGAAGAACCCTTTAAATAAGAGTCGATTTACTTATGGACTCAGTGAACAATTAATATCGCTCATGCAAATTCAACAACCTCTGCTAAAAACGACTGCTGATGAAAGACTTTCTCCCAAGGGCACGTTTTGGGATTGGACGGTCAGTAACTAAGGCAAATCTATCATGCGACTTCCTGAAAGATTTCCATGGGCACATTTCCCCATTGGATGCCCTGGTTCAACCTCCGAAAATCTCAGAGTTGTCTTTGTTGATGTGTCGATGGCTTTGACCACTTAAAAAAAGTGCCCATACCAGCGCATTTGATCTCACCTAAAGATCCCTACACTGTGATTTTCAGAATCACAGTAGAGGGGGGGTAAGACTTCTCTTCCTTTGATTGGTTAGGTGCTTGCCCAAGTTTGCAGACCCCTGCTGTCAGTTTGTAGCCCTCTTCTCACTGCGCGACTTGTCCAATCTTCTCTTCGATACATCACAGTCCAGATAAGCGAGTCGATAGAACTGCAGGTCAAGGCATACTCGATGTTAACTTGGCATAGCACTGCCAGGTTTGGGACTACTGTAAGCATCCAAGTTTGCAATGGCGTTCTCAATGGGGAGTGGCGGGGTTAAAGCACCATCGAATCAAAAAACGTGCCCACGAAGGACTACCCGTAATGGAGGGTAGAGACAAGTGACAGCGAATCAGAAAACGTGCCCAGTGTCTCAACATGTCATCAGCCGCAGCGCTGCGGTCGAGCTGAAAAGACCCGGAATCCAGGTTTAAGTAACCGCTCACAGCCTCACTCTCTTTTTCCCTCCTTTTCCCTCTTTTCTTACCGCCAATTCGCCTCAGTGCGAGCTTCGCGCTTGACTCTCCGTAACCAGCTGCATCTGGGCTACATTCACAACCCCCGGGCAGTTATTAATTGCCGTTTATCATGAGCCTCTATTGAAATATTGTGTTTTACTTTCTTGACTTTTTTGCAACAATCTCTTTGTTGCCCAAACTCATCAATGCTCTCATGAGCTAACGCAATTTACCTCAACACCTAACGTTGTTTGTTGTTAAGGCGCCGGTTGAGCCGGCGCACTTAACATACAGAGTAACCACTATGATCATCACCTAGATCACAATGGGCCTGACAACCAAGATCTCGACTGGGAACTCTACATCGTTCCTTTCATAGCAGCCTCTCTGGACGACGAGTTGGAGACCTCCAAACTGTGCGATACTTTGTGCGATGAATCGTCAGGTATCGCCGAATGCGACGTCCCTCTTGAACATCTGGAAGGTTACGACTCTCCTCAAATTTCGTCAACTTCTCAATCTACTTCCTCACCTATTCAAGTCACCATTTTTGGTCCCTCTGAAAATGAAACGCAATCACCACCATCTTTCTCCCGTAGCCTTTCCCGCCCGTCACAATCTCCATCAACGCTTGCGAGCGCCAGCAACCCAGCCACCCCGCAACTGTCACTTTCGCGCTACAGTTGCGAGCTATGCTTGATGGCCTTCAATCAGGTTTCTGCACTAGCCGATCATTACAGAGCTTCGCACTGCCAAAGTATCTCTGGGTCCTCAAAACCCTATAGTTGCGGAAAGCATAGCTGCCGATTCAGCCGCCGAGTTGACTTCGAACGGCACCTGCGGAGCTCAGCGCACTCGCTGGAAAGATTCCAATGTCGATGCGGGAAACAGTTTCTTCGACCAGATCGTCTTCGAGCACATGCTCAGTCGCCAAAGTGCCGTGGTGGCCTAGGCTTGTACTCGTGTCTATGTGGACACGCTGTTAAGAGCTATCAGGAACTATCCAGCCACGTCGGAACATGCGACAAGTCGCGTTCACCTGGTCGACCCAAGAAGAAACATGAATAAATGAGAAAACCTACAACTTTTATATGAGAAGACCGCAACTTTTGAGCAGTGATGCTGCCCGACCGCCTTTGTGAAGAGCGTCCCTGGCTGGACGATTCCACGCGAAGTTGAGCAAGCATCTAACGAGTCAGTGTCAACTCGTTGCAGTCTGAAATACACCAGGAACCTACTATCACGGATTTGATATCGTAACGACTACGATTTTTGCGAGCTGGGATTAACCTCAGATACCCGGTTCTTGTTTAAGATACCCTCACGCGTCCTTGTACACTATACTCTTTTTACCTCGGCGGCACTGTGATGTATAGTAGGTGGAGGCAACACCATCCTGGTGTATTTGAGAATGCAACTAATGGAAGGAACATGAAGAAGTTCTGTCTTGATATGAGGGAGTTAAGCCCAATTGTCACATGATGAATGATCATATCCAGTCAATCTGGTCCTGAGAACTTCGCCTGCCAGCAGGTCGTGAAGACCCAGGCAAGTCACTCGCCGATGGCTGAACTGACAAATCTTTCAACAGCCAGAAAGACCCAAGAAGCAAGACTTCTTAACCCCAGAGATCCCCTTGACGGGTTGACTCTCTGTCCCCCCCCTCTTCCGATTTGAGATCGGTCGAGGTCTGTCACACCGGAAAAGGAAAATATTTTTTCTTTATACTTCGAGATACCCTTGATGGACTTGGTATGGAAAATATAACGGATATTAGCGAAGAAGGGAAGAAGAACAAACGGATAAGGAAAGGAAAAGAAAGGAAAGAAATCAATTCCGTCTGGATACTTGGAGGATTAGGCATTTCCTTGTGGTTATTACTTTTTTTTTTTTTTTCGGTAGGCCTCTCTGATGTTTGATGGATTGACTTTATGGGCTTGGTTTTACTTTCATGGGTTTTATTTATATTTTATCGAATTAATCTCTGTTATATGGATACCCATGCTGTGAAGTGTGCGAAATCTTTGCCAGCCTTGAGCGATCTCAACTTCAGACTTGACCAATGTGATTGCCACGGAGCTGTTGCTGCTAAAACGAATGCTGACTCTTAATATCAATA
>JABCJY010000320.1:0-14408 GCA_013184415.1 Fusarium concolor | reverse complement strand
ACTATATATTGTTTACATTGGTAATTATTTCAATTTATACGTATTTTAAACTTACTTATATCTCTAATCCCACTTTCTTTCAAATCTATCATACTCTATTTCTCCTACTAACATGAAGTAAATTTCACTCAACACTAAGAAAAGCTACGAGCAAAAGCTACCAAAAGAGTCCAAGATGGAAGCAAAAAGAAAAGTTTCCGCCAAGGACCATGATCCTACCCACAGGCGGCTGAGCACCTGCAGTTTGCCCTGAAACTCTACCTGCGACGTGTTCGCTGAACCCCGAAACGCAAATTGAAGCTTACGATTGGCTCGCCAGGAAAGCTCCCCACCGTTGCAGATCTCGGAACTTAACGACAAAGAGATACGATTGGCTCCTCAGAAATCAGCCAAGGCGTCGTGTCGGTTATATGTGCCGTTGATGATACAGCTGCCATTCCCGGTCCGTCGATCATGGTCTGTGAGGGCATCTTATTAACGATTTATGTGTTTTATATTGTTTTATACTGAGAGTACTAAGTTATCAGTGGTTTGTGGTTTACAAAACGAACTGTAGTGCACAGACACTCGTTTTGGTTTATTGTTTGAATGCTCGGGAGCTGAGAATTCCGGGCCTTGGCCGGGTTTGTCTTAAGACCTGTTTATCAATGGTTTGGTTTACGAAACGAAGAAATAGCCGTTTTGGTAGGTTTTTTGTTTGATGGAGAGGCTGTGCTCGGGAGACGAGAATTCCGGGGCGGGGTCAAAGCAAAGCGTAAGTGAAGACCATTGTGATATGTTTTCTAGCCTTGGAGGCGAAGCTCTTGGATGTCTCGAGGGTGTCTTATGTTGCCTTGGCATGTCTCTTGTGGTGATAGTTGCATCTTAAGATGGCTGAGAAAAAAAGAAACGGTTTGTGATATTTCTCTATATAAAGATACGAATTTTCCCTTCACTGTCAATTCTAATCATCATCAGCATCAGCATCTCAAGCACAGCAATTCACTCTTCTTCCTTCCTCATAACTTCTATCTCCTGCCGGTCAGGTCTTCAATTAGTCCTTCAACTACACTTCATTTACACCTTCTAATACCCGTCTCACCTCATTTAATCTTTTTACAATCATCAAAATGGCTCCCATCAAGAACCTTGTCTGGGCTCTTTTCGTCGCTGCCGATCTCGCAGCTGCCCACAGCCTTATCATCAATGCCGTTGGCGACGCTGGCGGCTCTGGCATGGGTCTCGGCGTCGATACCTCCACTCCTCGTGATGGCACCCGACGTCGTCCCTTCCAACAAGACGCTACCCGCTTCCGTGGTGATGCTGCTGATACCGTTGGCGAGACTCTCGGTAGTGGCGATAACCAGATCGAACAGGGCACTCTCGACATCATGGAGGAGACTGGCGACCAACTTCCTCAGGTCAACCCTGGTGGCAGCCTTGAGATGACCATTCATCAGGTCAACTCTGATGGTGCCGGTCCTTACACTTGCATGATTAACGCTGACGGCACTGGTACCTCCTGGGATAATATTGACGTTACTACCAATGTTGAGGGTAATGAGCGTGGCCGTAACCGCGATGGTGAGGCTCAGGACCACCCTCTGGTCGCTTCTATTCCTGCCGGACAGAACTGCACTGGCTCTGTTGCTGGTGAGGAAAATGTTTGCCTTGTCCGCTGCCAGAACCCTGCTCGCGCTGGTCCTTTCGGTGGTGTTGTCCCGGTTCAGATGGCTCAGGGTAACAACACCGGTACCGACACTGGCGATAATGCTGGCAATGCCAATACTCCTGCTACCACTAGCAGCACTGCTGCTACCCCTAGCAACACTGGAAACGCCAATGGTAATGGCAATGATAACGGCAATGATAACAACAATGGTAACGACAATGGTAACGACAATGATAACGGCAATGATAACGGCAATGATAACGGCAATGGCAACGGCAATGATAACGGCAATGACGATGCTGAGGAAGAGGACGAGGAGGATGAGAACGACAATGCAAACCGCCGTACCCGCCGTACCCGCCGCGCTTTCAGCCCTCGAGCTCTGAAGAACCGCCGTTCATTCTCTGCATAAGAGATAGACAATGACTTATGAAACGAAGTCAATGGTCGCCCCGATCTATCTACCAGGAGAAATTCTATGAGGTTGTTCAATAAGAAAATCAAAGATGGAAGAGCTGTTTGGAGAGGACTGTACAGAAGAGTGGATGATAGCTGGAATGATGTGTCTTATTGTATATTGCGAGAGTAGAGTTACAATATATAATCATGCTGATGAACAGTTTTTGCGGGCAGTGGTGATGCTTGATAAAATGTCTGTTATTTCAAATTGAAGGAGGTGCAGCAACTGAGAGTTCCTGGTCGGCTGCGGCTCATAAGCGCTAACAACCATCAGCTTCACTAAAGTCTTTCATAGCCATTCACATTCATGAACATATTGAAGTCAGACGCGAAAAAGAGAATCGAGATTGGCTAAGTCTTTGCACAGGGTAAGATTCCTATTGATCCACCCCAAAACGCGACCAACAACCACCATCAACCAACATGCAACCCCGCCTAGGTGTGTTTGATATTTGGGGGGTGTCGTTTAAGGAAAGACTGAGAGAGGGGAAAACAGTTAGGATAGTCTAGCAAAATTATACCATAGAGAGCTTATTGCATTATAAAATAGGACTTCTGAGCTACTCCATAGTTATATAACTTATGCTGCAATGTAAGGAATGCCAGTCAGCTCATATCCCCTATTAGTCAACTTCGGCGCCTCCCTTGGCTTGCCTGTATTATAAGGACAAGGCTTTCCATCTCTCAGAATAGGAATGCCACCAACATGCATAGCATTAGGCCAATGCGTCGTACTCTGCAAATCCTCAAACGCTCCCTTCTTCCTAATCAAGTCCTCCTGTGTAGCATCCGCCGCGGGCATGTAGCACGTATACGTGCAGAAACGAGGCGAAGTTCCCTCGGGGCTGACGTTGTAATGAGGCGTGCGACTGTCCCAGACAAGAAGATCACCGGGTTCGGCGTTGATCTTAATCCATTCGCAGCCCTTGTTCTTTAACCACTGCATTCCCTCGTCTGTGAAGCCATACCATTCTTTGGTCCAAGCCCAGATTTTGTTGGGTTCGTTCTTAAAGTCCTTATGGAATTCTTCACTAAGAAGATGCGCACCCTTGCAAACGATGAGACCGCCGTCGTTATCACCATTAGGGAGGATGTTGACAAGACCTTGAAGACATCTGAAGCCAGGCTTCTCGGGATCTTGGTCCTGATGGGGCCAGGGCTTATTGGCCTTGACGTCTTTACGGCCCGGAAAAGAAGTGTTGATAGCGTCGAAAGAGACGATTAGGTCTTTGGTATCATAGACGCGCTCGAAGGCCTCAATTACACCGGGTTCTTGGCGGATTGCCCATGTGAAGGACTCGTGAGCGACGCCGTAGCCAATGATCATGCCCTTTTCGGTGATAACGGGCAGATTCTCGTTCTTGGTGGTGCTGGGGTCATCGCGCTTGAAGCCCATTCCACCGTTGCTAAATTCATCTTAGATACGACTCAGGTTTGTGATATCAGCGAGCTTCAAGGTCGAGCTGGCTTGGTATCCAGCAGGCTCAGTGTTAGCGACCATGTTGGTAAATATGGTGTGAAACGAAGAGTCAAACCCCAAGTAAAAAAGCAAGATCTCAGATGTCTTGTTTTTTGTGTTATTTAGACATAAATATTGGGTGTGTTTTATCTAGTCTACTTATCCTTCTTCTTCATTGCGCCTTTTCACTACAAGAGGCTCTCATGATCGACTCCGGGCTAGCTTGTCGCTTCGGTTCGGAATCCCGGCATCTCCAGTCAGACTCCGAGTCCGAACTACCCTAAATGAGTGGGGCCGATGGGCCACCGGTTCGCAACCTCGGCATCCGTATTACTCCCTTGTCAGTATCCTAGGCATAGACTATGAATACAAGCCCAGATACTTGAAGAAGAAAAAAAAGAGAAAAATCACGGGCCAATTATATTCTTATCATTAAGCACCATGCCTTTACCTGAACTCCCCTTCACAGTCCCCATTGAGCCAATCAGTCCACCAAAAGTTGGCCATGGCGGTTATATTGGACTCAATGCACACTCAGAAGTCCTTCCAGCAGGATGGAAATTCGATAACCCTCAAGCCAAACCTATATCTTCAGACATTCTCGTTGAGCATGATGTTGCGTTCAAGATGCGTGATGGAGTTACTCTCTACGCAGATGTCTATCGACCTCCGCATACCGATGAGCCTGTTCCTGCAATTATATGCTGGTCACCATTCGGCGAGAAGTTCAATGGAATCATGTCATTAGAGCTTATGGTCCCATGGAATCTTGGGATCCCTTCAAACACCCTTTCGGGTCTCGAGAAGTTCGAGGCACCTGATCCTGCCGACTGGGTTCCACGCGGTTACGCTGTTGTCAACATCGATTCTCGTGGATCAGGTGATAGCGAGGGAACCCTAGTCATTATGGGAACTCAGGAAGCAGAAGATGGATACGATACTATTGAAAGCATCGCCAAGCTACCGTGGTGCAACGGTTCTGTTGGACTTGCCGGAAATTCGCATCTCGCCATTGTGCAATGGTTCATCGCAGCCTTGCAGCCCCCAAGTCTCAAAGCTATCGCTCCTTGGGAAGGCTGTGGAGATTTATACCGCGAGCAATTTGCCCGTGGGGGTATCTACGCAGGCGATCTCTTCGACAAGCTTATCGTCAAGTACATGATGCAAGGACACAAAGGCATTGAGAGTTTCCGACAGATGTTCAAAGAGCACCCTCTGGCGAATGCCTGGTGGAACGACAAGCGTCCAGATATGAAGAAGATCAACGTTCCCACATACATCACCGGTACTTGGACCAACACGATGCACGGCATGGGAGCCATTCGAGGCTGGCTTGAAGTTGACACACCGCACAAGTGGCTTCGTTTCCATCCCTGGCAAGAGTGGTATGACATTTGGGGAAATGAGCAGGCCAGGGTAGAATTATTGGACTTCTTTGATTACTTCCTCAAGGGGAAGGACAACGGCTGGGATAAGATACCGAAAGTTCGAATGGCAGTGCTACGGTTCGGTAAGAAGGAGCCTCAGTCATATGAGAATATTGTTGAAGAGAACTTTCCCGTTCCAAGGACAGACTACAAGAAGCTCTTCTTCACAAAAAATGGCAGCCTTTCTCTCGACAAGCCCACCGAAGCGTCATCTGTCAGCTACAACTCTGAAACGGAGGATCGTGTTGGCTTCACATATCGTTTCGATAAGACAACGAGGCTAGTCGGTATGCCCAAAGCCGTAGTATATATGTCATGTCCTGACTACGACGACATGGACGTCTACGTTACTCTCGAAAAGCTTGATGCCAACGGAGAAGTCATGATGAATCTCAACATTCCTTGGAAGGGTATCCCCAAATCATCCTTTGAAGAGATGACCCCACAGGAAAAGATAGAAGTGGTGGTATATCGCGGTCCAATGGGTGTCCTCAGAGCATCTCATCGTGAGATTGATGAGGGTAAGAGTATGCATCCTAACTGGCCCTTCCATCCACATGAGAAGGTTGAGAAGATTAAGCCTGGAGATATTGTCAGACTTGATATTGGAATCTGGGCTATGGGGATTGAGTATGAAGCTGGTGAGTCTATTCGAACTGTCGTTTGTGGACGAAACATTGGTGTAAGCAATTTTGGAAGTCTTGAGCATTTGGATAACCATGGAAAGCATGTAGTGCATTGCGGTAACGAGCATGCAAGTCATGTTATTCTGCCATTTGTGTAAAGCTAGACAGTCCATAGTACAGAAATCTAGAGATCCTGGATAGCCTGCTCAATCAACTTGAGACCCTCAGCCACGACTTCCACTTTCTGACTCAAGTTGAAACGAAGATAGCCCTTATAGTCAGCTACTCCCTCCTCGCTGAAGCCCTTGCTGGCAGGGACGACACCAACACCGAATTCACGGACTAGTCTATCCGCAAAAGCCACTTCGTCGATGGCCTTCCCCTTCTTGTCAGAAAAGTGGATGAAGCCTGTACCACCACCTCGTGGACGAATCCATCGGCATCGATTAGAATTCCTCTTTACAAACTCATCATACTGCTCAATATTCTTCGCTTCAGTCGAGAGATTCTTTTCAAGGATCTTGGGGAGAACATCCTCAGACAAAGCCATCAGCGCAACGGCATCATCAATGCGTGAAACGCTTGAAGTAGTGTAGTCTCTGGCGGCGACGATTTGCTGTAGGATAGCGTTGTCCGGTGAAATAATCCAGCCGACTCGAATGCCTGGGAGGGAATACGCCTTTGATACTGAGCCAGTGGAGACGGTCTTGCTGTAATCCAGGGAAACGACTGAGGGCGGAGTTGGCGTGTCGCCGTGGAAGAGGGGTCGGAATACTTCGTCTCCAAATAGCGTTATGTTGTGTTCCTTGGCCAGATCTCGAACCTGCTCTAGTGTCTCTCTTGACAGAGTCGTTCCCGTCGGGTTGCCCGGATTACTGTTACAAAGTCAATAATGGGTCCCTTATCTCGATCAGCAACTTACGTGAGAATTATAGCCTTTGTATTCGGCTTGATCATTGCTTTCAATTCCTCAACATCAGGATACCACTCATTCTCTTCCTTCATCATCCAGTACTCCATGTCAACTTCTAGATACTTCGGGACAAGGTACGATGGTCCATAAGTAGGAAACTGGCAGATTACATGATCGCCTTTGACGCAAGTGGTTGTAATCATGAGGTAGTTTGCCATGATAGACCCTGGCGTGATGATCACATTGTTTTCTGTCAGCGGTGCTTCAGCCGTTGAATAGATCTCTGCGATGCGCTTGCGAAGCTCCGTAGAACCGAGGGATGATGCGTAAGAGAGAGGAACTGTGGTGTCGATTGGGCTCCGCTTGCTGCTGGACAGAGCTGTTAGAGCGTCAATAGACAGGGCTGCTGCAGCCGACCCTTTTTGATGTTAGCATGACAATGGGCTGAGTCCGCGGAGATATACCATAGAGCGCGATCTTTGCCTCGCCCTCATACCGGCGAGCTATTCAAGAACTGTTAGTGTCGAAGCGACAATTAAAACTCCACGGGTTACTTGCACACTTGTTCCAGCTTAAATTCCGGGATATCGCGCATGATGAATGGTGCCTTTTCGTTAAGCGAGGCTGGACGAACCTTGAGAAACTGCTGCGATAATAGTGGTGATATTAGCGACGGTCTCATGCGAGTGTAATGTGACATTTTAAGATTCAAAATCCAAGATTACTATCCATCCGCTGATGCCGAATTTATGCTGACTTGACTCAATCGACATCAGCCCCCGCAATTGCCTCTTTTGGCATGTATTACGTTCTGACACGCCGGTTATTACGGTTAATGTCACTTCGAAGTATGACAATGTTGTAATGACTAATATGTGTGATTGCTACTCCGATATGTTGGCGCGACTATCAGACTCTAAAACACGCCCTTCAGGCTGTCAGCTAGCCGTGTTTTGTAGCCAGCTTTACACCAACTCAGCTGGAGTAGGGTTAGCTTGCATGTATGGATTTATTTCGACTAATCAAGCCTTAGTGTCGCGGCATAGGTGGAGTATTGATCACGCCAAATTATGCCGATATACGGCTGAGCGTATCTGCAGGGCGTGCTGAGCTTTTCCTGTCAATGTGACTCATAGGATAAAGATGAACAATGAGAGTCATGCTAAAATAGAGTGCCAATAATAAATCTAGCAACCTATCTGCAATCCAAAATGTCAAATTCATACTGTGGACATTTGAATCGGTATTACTCTACTTATCATTTATGTAGAGACTGAGAGAAACAAGGCTATACCAAAATAAAGGCCAGTAGTATAGAATTAGTCAAGTCATGCTGATATACGATTAAGCGGATCTGTAGAGCGTGCTGTCGTTGTGACTCATTAAGTTCTTATGTAGCGATAAAAAGAAGAGGGAGACGCCAGGCAGGTATTTATGTACTTCCAGCGAAGCCCTTTTAGTTATGCTATATATCTGAAAAGCCCATTGGGCCGACTGTGCTAGGACAAAATTTAGCGGATATTTTTATTAACATCACTTTCGAGTAATACCCACGCGCCTTGAGGTCCTGTTTGCCCTGTGCGTTAAAAGATTGGAATTAGACCGTCAATCCAATTGCCTTGGGGCGAATACCAGGCGACAACGACCTCCGTCGGAACTCCACCGACAATACCTCTAACCGAAGCCATCCCAACCTTTGTGGTCTTGCCCCAGATGCATTGTGCTAAATTCAGAGATCAGATTAAGTAACTAATAGTAATGTGTCATCGGAACGTACTGTAATCTCCAAAGAATTTCCTGTTAGTGATTGATTGGTCCCACATTTTCTTTGTCAGAATCGTATTCGGCTGTATCTTCGGGTAGCCTGGGACGTAAAACTTCTCATATGTCCTATTTGCAAATATTAGCAATATTCTCTCCTATAATTATAGCTTTTGTAGAAGGAATACCAAGTTTGCGCAACTTTCGTAAGGACTCCCGGAGTAGGATTTGCAGTTAGAGAAGAGTATCTGAAATTGAGTCAGTAGGTACAGTCTTTCAGGAAATTAACTTACGTAGACATGAAGATATTCTCACCCATACCGGCCTGACCAGAGTGCTTGTATTGACCAGTAGTGGCTATGGTTTGTGCCCATTTTAAGGCACCAGCTGCAAGGTTGGTATCCCATACTAGTGGGGGGATGCCATACTCAGCGCGAGCGTTGTTGTGTACGCCAAGTGCACTCTGCTGATCTGTAGTTAAAGCTCTTGCTAAAAGTGACTTGCTTTCAATGGAACCGTCTGTTCCTCCGGTTGGGCTTGCTACGGCTCCGGCAAACAGATGGAGACCCAAAAGAATAGAAGAAGCGTTAAAAAGGCTGCTTAGATGCATTTTGTTGAGTTTCCAGTATGGCGAGAGGGAACATGTTGTAAGAGGTTCAAGTTTAAAAGGGAGAGAACAAAAATAGACATAGTGTTGTTTTTATAGAATGGCGAATAGTAAACTCATTTAAAATTGCTCATTACACCTTTCCTTTGGCCTAAGAATCAGGGAAACTATCGAAAGGCTAACTTATTGAAAAGCTCATAAATAGTCTAAGCCCCATGCTAGCTTATTCAGGCTTCCAGCCTTATATTTTGGCGCTTTGGTGGAGACTGGAGATAGGTCTTTGTCACTAAAAGGCCCAGAGCCCTCTAGTGTCAAATTTAGCTGTATAGAAAACCCGTTAAAAATAACGACTTGCAATGACACTAAGTTTAAGGAATCGAATAGCTTGACTAACAATACACAGGCGTTGCTCTTAAGCTTAAATATAGCTGGGCTATGAGATATTATCTTTAAATAACTGCAAAAGAAGTATTCAAAGACGTCTTTTTACACTACAAGCAAAAGATCCAAATATAAGAAATAGTTTACAGCCTACAGTGGCAGAGCCAAATGCAGTGGACATCTGAACTGACAGCATGGCCCACAAGTACTTATGCGGGACCCGGTGGCTGCAGGCTATCTTATCAAGATTTACTCAGCTCTTTACACACAGGTGATACTTGGCCTGGCCTTGTTTATTCTATGGCCCATCCTACATTGTTGCCTGGACTTGCAAACTAAGCAACAATGAAGCTTCCAAAACCTTTAGTAGGAAGAAAGCCAGTAGCGTAAGTAATTCCAAGACGCCATGTTGTTCTTTAAAGGTATTGGGCTAAATACAAGGTTAAATTGAGTAATGATAATTAAGTATTTACGACTTACCGTAATTTGCAATACGTTTCCCTGAAGTTAAAGCTTGGTTCCATAATTGCCATGTGACAATGTATCCGGGGATGGTGGCAGGTTCTGCTCTTCAGCGAGCCTATTTATATATTAGCCAAGCCTTGGGTTCAAATAACAACCTTTATGGAAATGATAATACCAAGCTTGTACCGTCGTCACAATGGCTAGGGAGTTTTTTGGGATAGAATCTCAATTGAATTCGCAATAGTCGCCATTCAAGATGTTTAATTTACTTAGTAAAGTGAATAAGCTCTCCGGGCTGACCGGAGTGCTGATAGACCATGTGATTTGCCCAGTCTTGAGCACCAGCCACGAGATCAGTGTCCCATATCAACGGCGGGATGGTGAGCCTGCCACGCTCTTTTTTCATCAAATTAAGTGCAGTGTAACCATCTGCGCTCATCGCTCTTGTAGAAGGTGAGTGCTCCTCGACCCCAGGTACCTCAGAACCAGAATTTCCCAAGTTGCCACCACCAGAGAGACTTCAGTCCCTCGAGTCGGGCTGCCTACTGCTCCAGCAAGGAGTTGAAGACCTAGAAAGAGATGGCTTAAAAGCATTTTGCCCATATATGAGTAAAGGTTTGAATAGATAGTAGAGTTCTGTGTTTGAGAAGACGAATTGAAAAGACGAGATGTGCACGATCTGATATTTATAAATCCAACACGCTTTGCTATTACCTCAAAATCAAGTACGCTACTTCTGTACTATTGACAAGCCAGATCGCTAGTTTGGCGTGTCTGTTCAAGCCTTCAGGTGCCGTTTCAGGCGATTTAGTGGAGAAAACCAGATCCCTGGGTCTCGACCCAGAGGGCCAGAACTCTTAGCATCAAATTCAGCCTGTATGAAAAAGCGCTAAGTCAGCGGTCAGAAAGCAATAGCCACACAGATTCCAGAAGCAATGCACTTATTCTGACGATCGCTGAGCAGTTTGACTCAAGAGTGACTATTCGAGATTATTGATGCAGACGCGCTACGGAAAGGTATCTGGTGATCGTAAACTAACATCCATCGATGTGAGCAAATAGAAGTCTAGACTTGGCGTATGCTCAAATTTCGGCATAAGTGGCAAGAGATGAAGTGAAAGCTGTAAAGGACTATCTTTTTTTTATAATCTGTGCTGTGTTATAATACATATCCAATCATGCAGGTTCAAAGTATAGTTCGAAGTCCCCGTTCAAGGACAACACCAGCCACCCCTGCACCCAGTACCCCAAGCGTCCAGTTATTCTTCAGTTCCTCCGGCTTAGGCCAGAAACTGTTCTTCTGCTGTCGGTATTCTTGGAATTCTTCAGCCTTAACAGAATTCTCTTCCGAGTAGCGCTTGGCCTGGCTCTCCTCATTCTCCTTATCGCCGCCAACGTAGCGCAAGAAGATGTAGTTAGCAATTGGGCCTAAGGCGGTGATGGGATGGAGGATTCCGGCATCAAGAAGAAGAACGGGGAAAGAGGCGTGGATGAGGGCATCCCCGAGGTAACTGGGATGCATTAGCCTATTATCCTGCTTTGAGGTAAATGAGAAACTTACTTGGGGTGTCGAACAATACTCCATACGCCCTCACGATTGACGCCCTTAGTTTTGCTCTTCTTGAACGACTCAAGCTGAGCATCAGCCACAGTCTCGAGGGCAAAGCCAGTAGTAAACAGGAAGATAGCTAGCGCATGAAACAGTGAGCCATCAGAAAGAACAGGCGAAGCCTCGGCGCTCTCAGAGACAGCCCGGAACGGAACGGTGAAGGGAAGAGCGATAATAGTCTGCGCAACGGCTTCGGGCAGGAAAGTAGTAAACAGAGCCTTGTTCCAGAAACCGGGATCCTTCTTCTTAACTTCATGTCGAGGATCATCTTTTCCACGCTTCAAGCTTCGGGAAACGATGCGGGAAGTCAGTCTCACGCCCCAAGCTGAAACACCAGCGAGAAGGAGCTTTTGAGAGTATCCAAGGTCAGACCAGGCATCAGCGACAGAGACACCGTCATTAACAACGCGAGAGCCAATTGCGCTCCACCAAGCATTGAGCGTCATGCCCGATGCCCAGAGGAAGTCCTTCCCTTCAACTCTGTCTGTATAACGGGAAATACCATATGCAACGGTGGAAAGACCGGCATGAAGCGTGAAAGATGGAAGAACCGTAGAGTGCAATAGACCTAGAGCACTAGTGCCGAGACCTTGATAAGGGCCGCGGTTGAAGTGTGAGCCGTAGACATCTTGCTCGGCGCCAGATGATCCCCATCGAGAGCCAGAAGGTCGAGGGAGTGATGGCGAGTGGCCGCCAAACTTGCTGCCGTAAACGTCCTGCTCGGCGCCAGATCCAGTGAACGAACCTCTTGGAAAGGAAGGCTCATGTCCACCGAGATGTCTTCCATAAACATCTTGTTCAGCTCCAGATCCATTAAAAGTCCCATGAGGAAATGACGGTACGTGGCCAGCGAGCTTATCGGCATAAATATCTTGTTCGGCGCCGGAGCCAGTAAAGGCGGCTTTTGGGATAGAGGGAGAATGGTTGGCGAGTTTACCGCCGTATATATCCTGTTCTGCCATGATTAAGAACACGAGGAAGATATTATGGAAAGATTGAAAAAGAGAATGGTTGGAATCTCATGATATACTTTGAAAGGTGGAGGGGAATAAAACCTTCGTAAATATTGCGTCATGGGTCACATCATCATTGCATCGACAACACATGACTTGGGCGGGTGATTACTAAGGCCCTCATCAAGCTCAAAGGCTTCATATCAAGATTTGATGTGGGTATTGTTTGTTGAGTGGCTTTATGTAACTATCAATTTAACGACGACTCCGTTTGATACGGAAACAAAAGTAGTGATACTAGGCACTAGGAAGGTCTGGCCAGGCAGAGTGAATTCGTTAATATAGAGGCGTACACCTTCCTCTATTTGGTCCAATGAATGAATGTTATTGAAGTTGGAGCTATTTACATCAACTGTTCTTCATCCCCTCAGCAAGTCATCCCACGTTTTTATATAAAAGTCTCTGCTCATAGGCGCGCCTGAAGAACAGGTCTGCCTTTCTCAGCCGAAACTAAGAAAAAAGAGTGTCCTAACCTTCCAGGCAAAATGGTTCCCATCCGAAGAGGAAGAAAGACCGAGAACGAGAAGAGTTCGATGGGTGAAATCTTCCTTCTGGCGCCATAATAACGCACTTCTTTAGGCGTTGAATGCACTCGCAGTTGCCTTGGCTGCTGCAACAGAAGACGCAGGCTCTTTCTCGATTTCAGGATTCGGGGCCTCGCGCCAGTGGCAGGGAATCTCCTTCCAGGTCGTTTTGTAGCACGAATATGACGGGCAGCCATAGGCAGTTTCCGAGTCCTGGATAAGGCAGCGCTTTGACTGTCCAGAGAACCTGAAGTGGAAACGTCTCTTGCCCCAGTCGACACAGAACTCGACCATGCCTGGCACTGAGGTACCTCTGCAGCCTTCGTTGGCATTCACCTTGTAGGCACCGTAGTCTGTGTAGAAAAAAGCGTCTCTACTGTCACAACCAACGGGGCATTTGGTAAACACCTCCATACGGTCAGCAGAGACATTCATGGCCAGCGCCATAAGAACCGCGGTGATATCAAAACGCATATTGACGATGAGGCTCAGGGCGAATAGATGATCGATTGCTTTGCTAACAGGGAGAGTGAAGTCAATCCTGTAGTCTGTAATGATTGAAGTTGTGAAGGAAGAAATGGCTGTGAGTTAGTTTCGATATTTTAACGGTAGGTGAAGTAACTTTTATACTTAAAAAGCCCTGGGAGTTTACCCGTTTTCTCATTTACACGTTATCTCATGCAGTCAGTGGGTCTTTGGAAATGGTAAGCGTACTTCGTCAAAAGTCACATTATCCGAGAAAAACGTAATATTATTTACAAAGTCGTCTCCATAGACCCATCCAGACTGATCTCAAGCGTCACGTTTTTGCCAATACGAGTTTTATCGTACTGCAGAGTAATAACATAAGCCCTGCATTTACCACGAATGGATTGTTTTTTCGTGAAATTTTAACTACCTGCCGAAAGAGGAGGTAACCTCGGCGGCCGGCCTCGTCTCACATCATCCACCACGGGCAGCATGACTAACGGGGACGTATTAGTTCTTTAACCTTGAAAGAAATGTCTATTTGCGAAACCAAACCCGAGATCAAATTGAGGTAGCATCTGCAATTTCTATCATTTTTCACCTGGTCAGATACAGACATAGGTAACGAAATTGCTACTACCTCAGCATAATAGGTAGCAGCAATGTCCGCTCTTCAAGTCTAGACTGGTTCCGTGTCCCTCTTCTGATACTTTACGCTTCATAATGCCATTCAAGCAACATAAGCATGATTACTTTCCATGATCTTTATATCTAAACAGCGCAAGGTTACAGCACTTGGCAGCTAGTTAGTCATCTACTGTATCGCTGAATAAATTCGCGACGCCTATGTCAACCCAGTCAATTATATAGGTACTGCATTCTTTAACAATACTAATGTGAGATCACTCAATTAATTTAACTAATTCTTGCCTATAATTATGGCTAGCGGTATCTATGAGGCATGGTGAATTTACTCGGTTAATGCAGTACTTAACTTTAGTCTACCCTGTTTACTTCAATAGAGGAAAAAAAGGCTCCTATATAT